>MBAC02011244.1:0-38611 GCA_001712635.2 Nothophytophthora sp. Chile5
ACGAGAAGCTCAACTCGGTGTACAACTGCTTCCTCACCATCATCTGCAACATCTCGCCGTACTGCAAGAAGCTCAACATGGTGTCCAGCGTGCGGCTCCTGCGGCTCTTCAAGCTGTTCGCGCAGCCTCGCTATCTGTTCGACAACGAGGCCAACCACCACCTGGTCTTCTTCCTGCTCGAGACCTTCGACAACATCATCCAGTACCAGTACGAAGGCAACCAGCAGGTCGTGTACGCCATGATCCAGAACAAGAGCGTCTTCTACCAGCTCAATGAGCTCCAGCTGCCGCCCATTCGGAGCTCCGCGGCGGACAAACCATCGGCGAAGACGGAGGACGGCGCTGAAAGCAAACAGCAGGATCCGGCCAAGACGCCGCGCAACAGCGACGGCGAGTTCGTCCCCACGGCCGAGTGGCTGGCGGCCTGGAAGAAGAAGCTGCCGCTCACGACAAGCCTTCGCTTGCTGCAGTACCTGATCCCGCAGTTGGAGGACGCCTGCGAGAAGGCCGGCGGGAGTCTGGATGAGGACGCCATGCTCTATTTCCTGCGCACGACGACCATGGTGGGGCTGCTGCCGGTGCCGCACCCGATCGTGATCCGGAAGTACCAGATCAACCAGTTCACGCACCTGTGGTTCACCACCTTCACGTGGGGGGTCATCTTCCTGCGCAACCAGGTGCTGCCGCTCTTCGACGGCGGCGCCATCACGCTCTTCACCATCAGCGTCCTCTAGGAAGCAGGTACTGGTATGGAGAGGAGCCGCAGTCGAAAGGCCTGCGACAATGCCTCTCCGCGATCGAAGTGGAGAGGCCAGCGTTAATCAACAAACAGTTTAGATATTCTCAACGAGGCTGCTTACGTGTGATGCGCTTGCGTCGTCCAGCGTAGGATATTGGTACAGCTCGTGCTTCGTTGGTGCTTCTTGCTCCTGAATCGGCGGCGATCGTACTGCGCGATCGTTGCGTGGCTTCTTCGTTTCAGAGAGGAAGTGTGGAGCTTTCACCTGCAGGTCCAGCTACGGCAACGGGGCGGAGAGGAAGTGGACCAGCAGCTTCTCCATTTTCTCGGCTCGTTGAGCGGCGTTCACTTGTGCGATCTCGAGCTCGCGCGCGTTCCGTCGGAGACGCTCTTCTGGGACCAGCATGCTCGCTTGGTTGGAGCCCGCAGATGACGCCGTTGATGCGGTCGAAGACCCGGAACCAGGTTGGTATTGCTCCTCAATTGCGAGTGCTCGTCCTGCGCCGGACTGCGTCAGCTCTTTGCCAGGGTTGACTCTGCACGGTGACACCAGGCATCTACCGAAGACGAACGCCAGTTTCTCCGGCGTTAGCTTGTTCGTAGCGCCGTGCTTGAGCACTTCCCTCAGGAAAGAGACCAGATACACCACGACGTTGTAGCGTGCAGGCAAGAGAGCATCCAGCAGCGCCCGGCAGCTCTGAGCCATGTTGCCATTTCCGCTCACTAGGGCGACTGCCAGAGCGTCGTCGGTCACCACGCTTCGACGCAGGGCTTGGAGCCAGCGTACGAGCAACTCGGCGGTGGAGCACCCGCTATGAGGCGGGAAGGGGGCTCCTGTGTCCAGCGCTTCCCGTAGCTGCATGAGCTCCAGCTTGTTGCCTGCCTCAACGAAGAGGTTCTTTTCTTGCATTGAGTTCTCGAAGATGTCGTTCACCATCCGCCAGAGTTCCTTGGGCACCTTCTGCGAATCATTCGCCGACGTTGGGCTCAGCGTCATCATCGATTGAGGAGGTGCCACCAGCGAATTGGCATCGACGCCCGTTGTCCCACCAACCCAAACACTGAACACGGACGCGGCAGAAGAGCGTGTCGCCGTGAACGTGGCCTGTCGCACTGGCTCCGCGCATGTTACCAGCTGTTCGAGGGAGCAACCAAAGCACGAGTTGGCGTACTGGCCCGAGACGACCAGGAAATAATCGCGTCCGTTTTCGACACGCAGAATCATCGTGTCGTCCAGCGTTTCCTCTCCGCTTGTGAGGCCGTGCGCCACACCTTCGTCCACGTGCGCCGTGATGCGGATTTCTAGTTTGTCTCGAGGTGGAATCATGCCGAACATGGGCGAGATATTCAGCCACGGCTTGCAGATCGTGACGTCCTCCAGCTTGGGAATGAAGCGGAAGTGCGCGACAACGAGGCCCGTGTTTTCGACGACCACTGTTCGGCTCTGCTCCACACCAAACTTGAGCTGCTCAAAGGAAAACACGCCGCTGCTGGCTGTCACGCCATCAGTCTGTAACAGTCGGACCTTGGGCATGTTCTCGTTCTCCCACTTGTCCAGCTGCATCATGATCTCGCGGATGACTTCATTTTTCTTGGCCTCCACTTGGTACTTCACCTGCACGTCGAAGAACGCGTGCACAGGCTTATGGTCGGACAGATCCAGCGCTGGGACGGAGCTGTACGCCTGCAGGGAAACATGTGCTGGCGTCTTCGCCTTCCACAGAACACGGTCACACCACGCTGGAGCGCGCAGCTTCTTCTCTGGTCTCTTCTCGTACTCTGACGTCCCAGCCTGGAACTTGTACGTGGGAGGGAATCGCAACTCGCCTTCTTCGAAACCCTTCAGCACGTTTCCTCGCTTCCGCTCGATCGTGAGCTGGTCGTGCTGCACTAGCTGAGCGAGCCGGCTGGCAGTCTCAGCGTGCCGAAAGACCTCCTCTGTCGACAACTCGTCCTGGATGCGGTAGTTCAGATCTCCGATCCAGAACACAAAGTCGTGCTTCAAAATCGACGGCTCCCCCGTCCAAAAGCGTCCACTAAACACATCATAACCCCCCATTAGTTCAGGTCAAAGGCCTAGTTCAGACAGCAAGCAAGGCTCGTTTGCTTGCATTTTGCACACACGCACCTCATGTCCTGGCCAGCCGTAGCAGCTTCGTCGCTGTTGTCGCCGAATTGGATCTTGCTGAGGATGTTGAGGTAGTCGGCATTCCTCCCCGCGACGTTCTCCCGATGGGCTGCCAGATGGGCACACACAAAGCACAGCGTGCTGTTGTAGAATTTGAGCCTCACGGCCGCTCCGCCTTTGTTGCCCATCATGCCCATGATGCCCACTCCGGCAGTGGCGCCCTGGACCTCCTTCACGTGGCCCAAGTGGTCTGTGCGCACGAACACCAGCAGCAGGATGCCCACCAGATGCTTCTCCAGCAGCAGCTTGTACTGCACAGGCGCCGCTCCCAACGTCGACGCGGCAGCGGCCGTCGCAGCGATATGACGGTTTAACGCCGTGAGCACCGCGTCTTCCCACGCCGAGCTGCGCTGCGCAGACAACGTGCTGTTCACCACCACGTTCACGGCGTTCAGGTCCACGATCTCCTGGAAACCGAGCGCTACGATATCTGGCGGCTCGCGGTTCCCAACCGACGCTGGCGGGTCTAGCCACTGCACGATCTTAGCGGCCTCGGACGCTCCGAGCGGCTTCTTGGCGTTCACGTTCCACGTGCCTGTGACGATGCGGGTACCGCGGAACTCCGTGTACTCGGCCTGTCGTTGTTGCAGCTGCTGCTGGATCCAATCCTCGCGGATGATGGACATCACCACCGGGTTGTAGTACTTCCCGTTGGCTGACTGGCCGGTCAGCGACGGCGCAGAAGACGCTGCCGACGCCCCCAGAGCGTCCGGACCGCCGCTGCTGCCGTGACTCAAGACGCTGCTGCTGGCCCCCAGAGAAGACGCGAACGCCGCGGGCGTCGGCAGCACGGCGGCGATGCTCGGTGATCCATGGGCGGCCATGCTACAAGCTCCAGGATGGCGGAGAAGGGCAGTGCGCGCGCGCGCGGTGGTTTCTGACGGCGGCGGTTCGCGGCCTCGAGCCAAAAAGCGAAAGTGCAACGTATGGGTCCGGAAAAGTGGGCAGCAGTGTCGTTACGGGTCGCAGACGGAGATCTGTGTCCTGGTAAAGTGTTCATTGAACTTGAAGAAAGTAGGATCGAGCTGAGTTATTTCGCTTTCGTTAATTCTCCACGTAGCTAAAAGACTCGTGTGCTAGAGCTAAAATATAGGATTCCTTTTGCGCCTCGCTTTCATTGCCTCTTGCTTCCCACAATTCTGTACTCCTAATTATTAGACGCACCCGTCCCAATTTTCTACTGGTTTATTGTTTGTGTAACCTTTTTTTAGCGGAGTTACACTGCGAAAGGGGCGGAAGAACGGAAGAAGAATCCCCATAAACCTCCTGCATAAGAAGCCGCCGATCTAAAGCGCCCGAACAACTGAGCTCTCCGCCGCCTCCTTCGCAGCAGACGTCCCAGCCATGGAGGGGCGCAATGGCAAGTGGGTGAACGTGGACTACACCAACCGCATCATGGAGGAGTCGGCAGCGCTGCCGCCTCCCGGTCCAGGCGGCCCTATGACCAACGGGAATGGGCTCGAAGACCTGACGCCGTTCCTGCCAGCGGCGGATGTGGGCTTCCAGGGCCGCTACGACCCTTCGCCGTCGTCTCTGGAGTCGTCCACGGCCTCGTCTACGCGTGCCGAGGCCCAGGCGATGATCCAGGTGACTGTGAGCGAGCCGGTGAAGCAGGGCGAGGGCATGAACGCCTACATCTCGTACAAGCTGAGCACCACCACGACGCGGCCGCAGTTCTCCAAGAGCTCCTTCTCGGTGGTGCGTCGCTACAGCGACTTCGTATGGCTGCATGCGCACCTGTCGGCCATGTATCCGGGTGTGGTGGTGCCTCCGCTGCCGGAGAAGCTGCTGGTTGGCCGGTTCTCGCCTGAGTTCGTCGAGTCGCGACGTCGCTCCTTGCAGCTGTTCTTGCAGCGATGCTGTCTGCATCCGGAGTTGCAGCACAGCGAGCATCTCACCACGTTCCTGGAAGCCAGCGAAGATGCGCTGCAAGCCTTCCGCAACGACCCGCGGCACGCCGCTGTGGGCGCCCAGCGCGGCGTGTTGTTCCAGTGGCTGGACGACACGGTGAGCACCATCTCGTCGACCCTGATCGCGCCAACGACCAACCTGCCCAAGACCCCTGCAGACGTGGAGGTGGAGGAGATGATGGCGTACATTGACGGCCTGGAGCCCATCATGATGGGGCTGCATAAGCACGCCCACGGACTCACGAAGCGGGCGCGGGAGATCGCGGACGGACTCTTCGAGTTCGGCGTGTCGTTCACGTTGCTGGGGAAATCGGAGGAGAACCCGTCGCTGCAGGAAGGACTGAGCCACATTGGCCGCTGCTCGGACCAGCTCTCGATCTTGGCAGCGGAGCATGCTGAGCGCGAGGCTCTGCACTTTGAAGAGCCCATCTTCGACTACATCCGACTGGTAGGTGCCGTGAAGGCGGCACTGCAGAAGCGCAACGATGTGCGTTGCGCCTACGGCACTGCAGTGACTGACCTGGAAACCAAGGAGGCTGCGGTGGCTAAGCTGCTCAAGCACAGTCGTGGCGGGGTGTCGGAGGAGAAGCTGCAGCTCGCGGAGAGTGAAGTCCGTGCGGCGCAGCAGCATGTGGACGACGCCAAGCTCGAAGATGACATCGTCACGGAGCGTGTACTCCGTGAAGTGGAGCGCTTCAAACGGGAGAAACTGGCCGACTTCAAGCTCATCATCCTGGATTACATCCAGATGCAGATCGAGTACAGCAAGAAGGTGGAGGACGAGTGGCAGCAAGTGATCCCCAAGCTCGCGCAGATTCACGTGGAGAACGGGGGCTCCCCCGTGGCGTCCATGAGTCCCATCTCCGAGACCGCGGCTGTTGAGTTCAATGGCAACGCAAGTGACCAGGAGACGGCTACCAGCACGTCCATCGGACCGCAGTCGCTCATCCAAGAGGACTACATCCCGTCGAATGGCGACCTGGCGGACAGCATCTCGGACCTGACGCTGATGCTGGACGACGATGAAGCCCAGGACCCGTATCCTCGGCAACTCAACGGCCAGCAGCGCTCACCCTACGGCTCCCGCGCCATGGAGGAGTCCAACCCGGACGTGTCGCTGTAGTGGGGACCTCCAGTGGCCAAGCAAGAAGCCGCTGCTCGACTGAGGTGTGGTGACATGCATGTTATATTAATACAGCGTCCTGTACACGAAGATCCCCCTCTTTCTTCGTTCTATGCCTCACCAGCTTGAGCTTCAGGCTGCTGTTGACGACGGTGACGTCGCTGAGCGAGTGCCGTCGCGATCTGGTCGCGCGAAGGCAGTACCCAGCGCTCGTAGCTGTCTTGATAGCGTAGCTGACCTGCCGCTTCCTTGCGGTTCTGGACGAACTCCCAGCTGTGATAGAGCGCCACGCCGGCCAGTAGACTCAGCACAACGCTGATGATTAGCAGTAGACACTGCGCGCCAGAGAGACCCAGCAATTGCGTCAGCGGTAGCGGCTCGAACGTCGAGGTAGCGACGGTACACGTGGGTTCTCCGCTGCTAGAAGAGACGGAGGAGTTGGCAGCCGTGAGGTTCACGGGGTACGACGCGTAGACGTAGAGGTTACACGGGCCGTTAAGACCCACGTTGCCTCCTCGGGCGATCCGCATGTAGCCGTTTTCGCCCCACATGGAGCCCCAGGTGTTCCGCAGCAGCCAGAACTTGTCGCCTGCGTCGGTCTGGCCGAAACCCACGACCACTACCGCATGATTCACTTCTTCCCCGTCGCTTAGACAGTCCTGGGCGTCGTAGATCCCGCCTGCATAATGTCGGAAGCCGTCGCCCGTCGCGTCGATGTTGGCAGTGACGGGGCCACGAGTGACGGCACGTAGTAGTGCTTGTTCATCGCTTGAGGCTACCACGTTGTAACTCGACACGTTCTGCTCCCAAGCCACAGCCACATCGCCACTGCTTAGCGCTGGGCAGCGGGTGTTTGCCACCTCTGTAGCCATTACGTAGGGATACGAATTGGCACACGCCAAGCCATGGGGCGATACGAGACGCAAGTACTCGTAGGTGAGGAAGGGCATGCCGCCGTCGCATCCAGCCGACGAACTCGTCATGTTGTCACTGAACTTGCTGCGGACGTGGTCCAGAGGAGCCGAGCAGCTCAACACCTGCTCCACACTCAGAGGTGACGCTTGGACGTCGTTGGCAATGGCGAAACGTGACTCGGCGGCCGACACGCCAGCGAATGCCCAGCAGCTCCCGCAGGTGCCTTGGTTCTTGATCGGCGTCATGTACTTGCCGCCCTCCACGGTCGTCCAGTCCAGATCTGTAGGTACCGCCACGTCGTCGTCGTCATCTTCAGCACTCGATTCTTCATCCATGAACGTGATCGTGACCTTCTTGCCGCGCTTCCCGCTGTTCGTCAGCCGAGGCTTCGTCTTCTTCTGCTTGTGTTGACTGCCTGGGTCAGGCCGGGAGTTCAGGAACGCGCGGTACTCGTCGTCACTGAGGTCGCTGAGTTCGTTCCAGCCCAGAAAGAATGACCGATTGCCGGCGTCGTGCTCGGCGTTGGCTTGATCCACCACGCTTGCTGTGTGGCTCAGCGCCTCTGCTCGCGCTTCGTCTGACGAGCGCTCGGGTCCCAGCAGCGCGCGCCGCTGCGTGCGCGTCTGCGCATGGAACATACGCAGCTCAAAGGCGTCCACCGCGTGCATCGAGGCCGCATTGACGCCGAATAACGAGCTATTTAGCAGCAAAAGCAGCGCGATGCGAACGATCCGCATGATGGAGTTCGCTTGTCCGATAGCGAACCGCTGCTCACGCGCTTGCAACTGGACCACGACGACGACGACGACGAGGCCGAGAGAAGCAGCTAATGCACAGCACGCAGGGGGGACTAAGTGCGACGGAGAGCGCCAGGAGCAGCGTGAGCTCGGCCGGAAGAAGCGGCGCCGGCGACTCCTGCTGGATTCTCGCCGGCATGAATGGCGGGTTGAGATGTGTCCCAGCTCGTATGGATACTTTAACGTATTGAAAAGATAGAAGCAAGTGAGATGGTTGCGTCTCGCATTCTCTTTGCCTCTAGAAATCCAAGTTCTGTGCAATCTACAACCTGATATGCTACTTTCTTTCCAATACGGTTCTGTGGTATCCAACAGCCGATGTTAAAACCTGTATAATTCGATAACGAAGAGGTTTCAGCGACTTTTACAGGTTTGAAATTATGAAGATACCGTATTCCCCTGTTACAAGCGTCGCGTTGTTAGAAGCGTCGCTCAATTTTAACCAGTCATTTATGTTGAAGCCGCAGCCATGGTGAGGCCACGACTCAATGGAAGCGGCCGGAAACCGGCTCGCCCCATGTGTAAGGCGGTGTCCTATCCACTGAGAAGCGCTGTATCGAGTCCTATCTCAAAGGAGGGAATATGGATGAAACGATTGAGGCTTTTGGGGGGAAACAAGACCGCAAAGGCATGCGTAGCACAGACATAAAACATATCTGTAAATGGCTAGCCGAGTTGCGATTTTCACTATGTATGCAGGGGGAAGGGGGAACTGCAGCGGCGGCTGCAGCGTGGCGTCACTACTATGTTGACAAGATTGGTGGAGGAACAGGTCATCCTCTGCGTAAATTGCACGAGGCATGATGCATCCCTGTGTCTTTGGCTGTGTTGCGTTTTAAAGGGCTGGAGGTGGCTGAGCAGGTCGCACTGTCGCGAGAGAAGTTTCGGGCTTCACATAATTGCATTTCATTGCCCACTAATGCGTACGAATTCATGTTCCAGCAAAATCAAAGTGAAATCAAGAACGTCAGACCATTTGCGCGCATCCGGCTACAGGCAAACTACCACCACACACTTCCTCGTAACTGTGTTACACACTTTTGTGAAGCAAAGCCCCAGCGAATGGCTTCATGCGAGCACTCACTGTCGAGAAATTCGCGCGGACGTATGCCTTTCGGTTTTCCTGTATGAAAATCCATACAAAGTAAAGTAAATCGCCAAGGACGCAGATCAATCCATAGACCTGTTATAACACCCAAAGTTGGCTCAACGCTAGCTCAAGGGGATTCCCAACGCACAGCCTCGTGGCAGCTCTCACCTTCGAGTAATCGGCAGGCGTGTGGCCTTCTTGGGACACCTTGGCTTCTTTGGTTGTTTTGGCTTGGTGGCACGGAAGAGGAGGCAACTACCGACCATTTCTCAATTATAACCGTTTTCGATACCGGTAAGTGTACGTCGCAAATTCAAGGTGTTGATTTATCCCTACCCTCATGTGTGTTAAGCCTTGCTCTCCACGATCCGGTTAGTCCAGATGGTGCCCTTCTGCTGAAATTCTCTGATGGCCAGTTACGCCTTCAACCGGTCCACTTCGCCTTTCTCGTTCCTTTTCACAACCAGGACCCAAAGCGAAGTGAGAATGTTCACAGCATCGTGTGGGTCCACGGCGTGATCTGGTGTCTCAACGGTTCGCCATGAACCGGTTTTTGACCAGATGGATAGGAGCGGCTAGCGTTCGAGTGGCTCTCATCGAAGGAAGTGCACTGGTGGTCATCGACTGGTCAAGGAGGAATCTTAGACAGTCTAGAGGTAGCGCGACAACCATATCAATCTCACTCACTCCACATTTCCTTTGGCCTTTCGACATCATCTCTTCATCGCTACAATCGGCCAGCCGACCTTCAAGTATGTGTACATGGGTGACGCTGGTAACAGGGAGGATACGGTAACAAGTACATACCACATTACCTTCGTCCGGAATGAGCATCCGTCAGTCCGTCCCAGCAAAATGAACCCGTCCGGTATGTTTTAAAATAGGGACATCGGGGGAAACACAAAGAAAGGTCGCAAATCACCGTCCATATTGTCCACATGCATGCATGAAAGCTGATTTTTTTTATTCCAACTTCAAACGATGGCATTGATGGAGTGGTCTTGCGGTGTATCACCCATTGGCTCGGCCGAGATTCGAGTCCCACATCGATGGCACAGAAGGCCCTCGAGGACTGAACCGCCAAGAGAGTCCTTTTGGTTCAGACTTCAAATGGTAAGCCGTATTTTAAACCATTTTTATGAACAGTGATTTATTGGGGGTAGAGTTGTCGCAGACCTCACCACTTCGAGGGGCGGGTGGTCGTGGCCATCTCCCGAAATTTTTGTCTGAGGTGTTTGTCGCAATAAGTCGTCACTTATTGGGTTGGTGGCACTTGCAGAGGGTCGGCTTGAAGCACTATGGCACGATGCCATCGGCTTTCACAGTCAAGTCGAGTTGCTCGTGAGCAGGTAAATTGAGATCTGATTACTTTGGAGATTATCAACTCGCTAACTCGATCCTCTCCTGCGCTATCCTAGCTCTTCTTGCTGTTGAACATGCAATGCTTGCGGATCGTCGCCATTGCCGGCTGCCACCGACGACAGCTCAGCTGACCTCCGCTTTGGTCGGTTGGAAATGCCCTGGCGACGCCCAAATTCGCATATTGTGGCGGGACTCGGTGCCAGCCGCCAGCGCCAACTGGTTGCTCGAAGATATTGCAAGAGTGTTGGAGTCGACGTGTGAAAACGTACCCGGAGCTTCTGGTCCACGGAGCGGACCCGACAGCGACTGATTGTGCAGATATGGCCGCCGTTGTGTGCGCGAGCGGTCCATATCCAAGACGTTGACGGCAGGCGACAAATACTTCAACCACCAGTTGCGATCCACGGGCGACACGGAGCTGCATCTGGCAGTGCAACGGGGTGACCAACAGTTGGTAATGCCGAGTCTGGGCGGAGACATCATGAGCACGAACTGCCGCGGTTTCCGCCCATCAACTGCATCATGTCCACCAATAGGAGGGGGGGGGGGTATCGGGATTTGTCCCGCGACCGTTTTCGCCGCCTTTGACCACTTTGACCTCCTTTTGTCCTACCGCCATGTCCCGACGCCCCCCTCATGTCCTCTTTTAAGTGTCGCACACCAATTTAAAAGCTTCGAGTGGGAGGGATAACTTCTCCAAAGATCTTACATTTCGTATTTGGGGGGAGAACGTTCCATTACCACTCGTTTAAGAACTGGGCGGAACAGAAGGGGAGTCATTCACAAAAGCACGCTTAACAATAGCGAAGTCAGGACAGTCCCCTATTATCCAATTCCACACGCTACATCAGCGAACCCTCCCAACGTCACGCAAGATCCAGCACCCGATGCCACGACATGTCACACAAAGATCCAATTTCCAGTACAAGACAAGCCGGGTCCGCGCAAGTCAGGTACGGATGGTCCACGTATATTGTGTTATTGATAAGAGAAAAAAAAACTATCATACCGCAGTTCTCACTATGTTGGCGTGCACTCACGACGCATTTGAAGTTCCGTCGCCGGACTTATTGCGCTCACAGCGACAGCTTCCGCAGGACAAAATATTGCGCTTCTTCGTCGGAGCATATGCTATCATGAGTGCTGGAGCTGGACGTAGGGTTGGAGCTGGTGCTGGGAGAAGTGTTGGTGCTGGTACGGAATCTTGAGCCGCTTCAATCTTGCGGGCAGTGCTTGGTGCTCTGAGGCGGCAGCGCAATGTGTTCTTGTTGACGTTGGTGTCCGGATAGAGATCGCTGAATACTCCTCGAAGGTATGCCCATTTATAGTAGACGTTGGGCAAGGAATCTGATGCGTCCTTTAGCATTTTCGAATGGTTCACTGCGCTTGGGACCAGGACCGGCGCATTTGCGATGGAATATCGCTGAATATGATATTCACACATCGGGAACCGCGTTGCGTGGGGTTATATGCTGCTAAAACACTCAACGATTCGGCGAGACTTGTACCCATCGACGTTGCGGGCACGGGTCGCTCGACCATTGCGTCAACTGTGCCATGCTCGATAGCTCCAGCTGCATTATGAAGTGGAGGCGCCGCTTCACTGTGGTCCGGAGCCACCACTGCGCTGGAACCTGAAGGCACCGCTGCATCGTAACCTGGAGGCACCGTCGCCACCAGTACACTTGTATTTCACGTGCAATAGGTCACATTTGCTCTCCACCACTTCCATGACACGCGAGCAGTTCTATTTTACGCGAAGCACACATGTACAGTCCATATTGAAGCAAAATAACTTTGGTCGCGGTTCCTGCACTCAGGGATCCAAACGAGATAGGGACGCTCAACAGAAGCGTCGGCTACGAGGAGCTGTACTCTGGTTAAACGACAATGGGGGGGGGGGGGGGGGGGGGGGGGGGGGAGACACCCGCCTTGTCATTGCTTGCTGAACTCGCCGCTGCGCTTGCTGGTCCTGCATGCTTGCTTTGCTGCCTTCTCTTGCCTTCTGCTGGCGACTGGTGACTGCGATATTTCTGCCTATTACCTGTATTCATCGGTATTCGGAGATCAGAGTCGGAGATTGACGGAGATGCGGGGCCTGGCGGCCCCGGCATCTCCCATTCGCCACCAATGGGAGGGGAGTTTTGTCGACAAAGTTGATGGCGTGCGGTGGTCGATGGCGAGCACTCCAGAACCCCCACGCTTACAACCTCCTTCAAGAACACTAACGTGATGGTTCGATTTGCAACATGTTACACGCATATAGTTCGTGTAAACAGGTTCCGGGTAAGTCTGGACTACCCCCTTGAATAAAGTGGTTTACCAATCGATGATCCATTTCCCCTACCCTACGCTAAATTCCAGCTCAACTAAACCCACTCAAAACCTGAACGAACATAGTTTACAGCAGATGTAGACTTGATTTGCGAGCGTCACCTGCTATGCGGGTGTCGGCTTTATAGTTGGAGGGACTCCGTTGCGCTTCGCCTCGCGGCTCGCTCCGCTACAACTTTATCCTGCATCGCTCAGGGACCAACGCGTGGGGCCAACTAAATTTTATTCTGTGACTCGGCCTTCGGCCTCGCTAAAGTTGTATCAGGACAAGGCCGGCTGCGCCGGCAAAAGAGATTCGCTCCAGCTCGGTGCGTCTTGAAGGTTATTTTGCATGATTGACGTTTTAAACACATGAAATACCATTTTGAAGTTCTATAAGTGCTACTTGGACATATATTTTGGATTATTGTGGGTTAATGGCATTGTTAATGGTTTGGTATTGCTATATGGTTATATGTACTGCATGGCTCAGTTGCACTACGGCAGATCGGTATTTCATGTAATAATGCTTTCCCGAGGTCACGCTATGCCTGCAACGTGGCAACCCATCTGCTGAACCCACCTGCCATACCTCAGTTGGGAGGAACGCATTGAATTTTGTAAACCTGCCGCATATAGGCCCGCCATCGTATTGTTGGTGAAGCTTCCGTGCTATTTTGCCAGACTGGATCCAGGATACATGCGAATCACGCCAGGAGCCTTAGCTCAGCGTCGGAAACCGTATTGCAACGGCGATACTTGACTTCTTCCTTGGCGGGGATGAGAAGACCACGGTTAAAGTAGGGAGTTTTTCCAAGCTCGCTCATATCCTTGAGTTGGATATGAGCAAGCTTGGTAACCCGGGGAGGCGACCACCCGGAGTTGGAGCGCGAGGTCGTCGAGTTCATCGAGGCGCATGGCGACGATCTGCCGAAGCTGAGTCAGGATGCACTATGGGTCAAGGTCTATGCAATATTGAGGGCCAGCGAAAGTAAGGAGTCTGTGTCGAAAAGTTGGGTCCGGAACTTCAAGGTGCGCAGCGGTCAGTAATGAGCCGGTAATGACTACTATACTGCCTGAAGTAGGTGGTGCCGATCAGACAAGACCACGACGGTTGAGGATGCAGTGGCTGGAAGTCCCAGGAAAGAGAGCGACGAGGTGGCGACGCCTCCGAGGAAGAAAGTGAAAACCGGGGTTTCTCCCGCGAAGGCACTGCTACGCGGAAACGGGAGATAAAGTCTTCCAACATGAGCAACGCTTTGTTTGAGACTGTAGAGTTGATCTCGGAGACGCTCCTGAAGGTCAGGGGGAATAAATCCCTTCGTGAGCTTTTCGATCAAATCCTGAACGTCTACGATCAAATCCTTGTTCAGCATGTACCATGCTGACGAGTTTTCTTTAAAATTAGCAGCTATCATTGCGACGATGCATCTGCTATTACTTGGATTCTGCCAGTCAACTTTCACCAGAATCGCTCATTTGGCCATAAGAGCGAGGTAAGCTAATACCCTCCACATTTACTTCCTTACGCTGAGAAGTCAGAAGATCGATGAGGTCTAATTGCTTCTGAAGCATTTCCGCAACGGATTGTGTTAAACGGTCAGGCGACCATCCCGCAGGATTTAGGGATGTCATGATGAAAAAAATTCGAAACTAAAGAGCTCGTATACTTGGCGGTTGTTACTACAATTAAACTTTAGTTACTAAAACTGTAACGGACCGTTCCCTGTTACAGAAGTAGGTAGGAGTTGTGGGACTCCAATTGGTTGGGGAGTTCATGACTTGGCATTCTGTGATTGGTCAGAATGTCCTTGCATATTTAGGTTTTAGCCAATAAGCTCGGTCCCTTGAATGGATGGCTCGTAGCTGAGTTCGGTTTAGGTTCGATCTTTGCCGACCGAACTTAATAACATTCAGAGTCAAATTAGCCTGTAACCCCCCAAGTCTTCGGAGTGTCGAAGACACACGCTTCCTCATTCGCATCCGTGAAAGCTTACGTAACGTCGCAGTGGCCCCGTTACAAAAACAAACTGAAGCTACTCGAAACGCGAAAGCTTGATGTGAAGCACGCAAACGACAAAGGTCTTGCTTTTTTGGATGATAAGGTAAACAAAACTGTTAAGAGTGTCAATTATTTCGAACAAGAATATCCCATATTTCCACTGTCTGACGTGATCGAGGTGGACTTAAAAAAACGGGAAGATAACTTGACGTAGTTGTTCAGTTAGAACAGTTACGTTAAACGGGAGACGTGTTGCTGAACGGACAGCAAAAGTGTTCCTTATTTTCTTCGCAAAGTCCAAGCCGGTTGGTCAGTGATGGTAGGGTCCGTTTTGACGTTTAGTACAAAAGTCGCCTAAACCCAGTTTAGTCGGGGGGGGGGGGGGGGGAGGTTAAGCGACTGGTCGGCAAAAGGCGGCCTATTCGCCTAAAAGATTTGACAGTTTTTCTTTGTTATAACGTTACACAGTTTTTGTCGTCGGGTCTGTGAGGGAACCGCACACATGTAAAAATAACACCAACGGAGTCAGCTCACAAGAACGAAAATGGTGCGACCTGTGCGCCCGGAGCGCTCTCACTTCAGGCTTCTGGTAGGCGTGACGCCAAGTAGAGGCGGCTATAAATTCTACGAGTGCAAGCACTGCTCGCGAGCGCATTACGCAGACCCATACGGCGCTCCGCGGCCCAAGCATATCATTGACAGGCGATACGCCTTTCAGCACCACTTAGCTAACTGCACGCACTTCTAGAGCTCTTTGACCAGTGTTCGTATTCGCCAGCCAGCCTTCAGTGATGACGAAACGGGAACTAGTGGCGGATCGACCGCGAAACCTAAACGCGCAGCAGCAGGCCGTCTATTCCCTACTCCGAGGCGCTCGCCAAAAGGCAAATCTCCGAAGGGCTCCGCAAGACGAAACTCGATCCGGCGGTTCTCCATGGCAGACAAGAAGTGCCTTGAGACGATGCTCGTGGAATTCCAAGCTGACAACCGCCTCGCGGACACATTTATGGAGTGTAAGTCCACCGAGGGGTTGCTGGAGTTTTCTGTCCTGGCGTGACCGCATATCTTCCGTCTCGCCGCGTCTTGGGGGGGGGGTCGAATCCTTGACGAGCATGCTACCCAGTGTGCGAAAAAGGAGACAACAGCCATAAAGCAACTGCAAGTGGCTACTGGTGGACGCGTAAACCTTTTGTCCGACGTCTGGCAAAACATTTTGCGTGACTACTTGCTAGGCTGCATCCTGTCACTCTTTGGGCGTACGCTAACCTACGCTCTACCGGCAGCTGGAGCCCGCCACGACGGTGTTGCGATAGCAGAGCAGACGGAAGAAATTATGGTCAAGGCCTACGAGGAGAACTGGGATATCGGCGCTATTGTAACCGACAATGCTGGTCAGCGTGGCCGAGCTCTGCGAATCCTCGCACTACGATGGCCAAGTATTTCGTTCCTATTCTGCTTCGCCCACGACATTAACAACCTGGTAAAGGCTGCGCTGAAATCGGCATTTCGCAAGGTTGCAACCGAAGCAGCAGCAGTAAATTGACTGAACGCGTCGTCGTCCAAGTGGCTGTTGCGGACGAGATATATGATGGTACGGTTCTACAGACACCGTTTGGACCTTTTCACGCTCTGCGAGACGCGTTGGAACTCAATGCAGGGCTCTTTTGCGTCGCTGCTCCGCGTGCGATCTGCCCTTCAAATGCTTGCTAGAAAATACAAGGAGCAGCGTGATTTCCTGGCGGTATTAGGAGTTCTCGACGACAGATATTTCTGGGACGAGCTGGACCAAGCCGAACAAGTAATTGCTCCGTTATCAGAGGCGTCGTATCGACTTCAAAGGGATGAAAACACGATGGCTGACGTCGTGACCTCGTACCGCGACATTTCCCGTGGATTCAAGCAGAATGCTCAGTATGGATCAGTTCTGGTGGATTGCATCGAAAAACGCTGGGCGCAGTGTGAGCAACCGTTGTTCATGCTGGCCTACGTTTTACACCCGAAATTTGTGAACGAAGCTCGGAAAATGGCATCTCTCGGAACCCGTGTTTCCGATTCCGTCCAGGTCTGCAAGTTTGCAGTCTACTATTTTCGCCGATTTATCGGATCTGAGTTTGGGTTGCTTCGGCGTGATATGCGGCGATGGATTATTGGAGAGCTCACGACCGCGGGTGCGGACGAGTTTCCGGATTCTGTTGCAGAGTTCTGGCAATACGTTGCTGAAGAACGCCGTGAAAGCAAGCTGCTGGAACTCGCAATCAAAGTGCTGTTGATCGCGGTTAATACGGCAACGTGCGAGCGATTATTCAGCGAGTTGGGCATGATTCACACAGCCAAGCGCAATAGCATGACCTCGACAATGGCAAAGAACACGCATATCGTCTGCAAGCCCGTCCTGAATTCCGACCGGAAAGCAGCTTCCGAAGACCAGATCACAAACTGTATCATACTGTCCGGCGAGCGCGAGATTATAGGTGCTGGTCTGAGTCTTCAGCGGCGACATATGCGTGACGAAACAGCGGAGCGGACGGCAGAGACGCGACAACAACCGGGATTCACAAGTCCTACACTTCGTACGCCATGCTCTCCGCGAACGCCACGAACGCCGCGCTCACGCACCCCTCTGACCAACGACGATGATGATGTTGGCGATGGCGTTGATGGGGCGGAGACGTTTTCGCTTTGGGAAGAATACCTCGGCGAAGTCTTCGAAGACACCGAGTTTGATAGTGGGTTTGCAGCTCGTGAACATTTCACTGAAGGCGAATCTCTCTCTGGCGAAGAACATGCTTCGGCAGATTCTGTCGATGAGACCGATCTCGCCCCTATTCCTCAGCCAGATACGACTCCTTTTCCAAGCTTCAACGACCCCCATTTCTCCCAAAAGAGGACCCTATCTGGAATTCATGCGTGTAAGGCTACATTAACTGCGTTATTCAGCGATACCTAGCTTCATTGTTCGTGGGTGCGAATAAATATATACCTCCACTCATCTATTTCGCTGCATCAACTACACTAGCCACAAGGTTGCGCACACCTGTAGTCGCCTACAGGCATTCCACTTCCGTTGCCACCGTCCCGTCCTCCGCAAAGCTCTCAGCCACTCAGCCAAAAAAAGCTGCACACCTCAGCCGACGCCTCCACCAGCTTCCACCTCCATCTCAATCGCCACGTCTGGGTCTGCGTCCGCTTCGGCCGGGATAATGCCGTCGGCCACGTCTGGGTTTGCGTCTGCTTCTTCTTCGGCCGGGCTGACGCCGACGGCCATGCCTCGGTCTGCGTCTGCTTCGGTTGGGTTGACGCCGACGACCATCCACGCCACGAGGCTGCACGCCGCCGACTCAACCTCCACCTCCATCACCACTGCTGCGTCTGTGCCGAGAGTGCTGCGCCCGTAGGGCTAGCTACCACGAGGCACACACGTCGCTGGATCCTCACATTACCATCTTTGATTCCTTCGCATTTCGCCGACCGTAATTGTTGTTCCGGTAAGCAAAATGTATCAAAAGCACGAATTAGTGGTAACTAGTAAGAATTTATTTAAATTACTACGAGTTAACGTCGCCTTTTGAGGGTATAGTTGAATAGACGGGGGGGGGGGGGGGGGTTAGGCGATTGGTCTCGCCTATACTTTTCAAAAGGCGACTTTTCACCGACTTTTCCAACACTGGGTTGATGGATATGGAGTGTCCCACTCGCGCTCCGGACGCTTGGACATAAACTGGAAGAAAACCCGAAGCTTACACGCACATCCATATGTTGATGTTTGCGCTTGTGTTCCTCGTGATTTGTCGCAGCGTGAGCTTGAAGGCGAATGGCTTCGCCGACCTTGCGATCCGCGATGGTCGTGAGCAGACTGTCGACTTGTGCCAGGCGTGCAGCTAGTAGATTGCAAAGGTCGCTAAGTAGGTCCCGCTCTATGTGAGAGTGACACCCTGAAATCTCGCACTCAATGAAGTGGACAAGGCGAATAAGACGGTCCAGGCTTTCAGTGCTCTTGCAGCGAAGGTGGTTCAAATTCTCTGGACAGGCATATAATAGGAGGAACGATCGGGCGACAATTTCTTGACTCCGATCTTTAGGCTTGCCCATGCAGCGACCAACTGTAGCTCACTTGGCTCGAACAGTCACCCTAACCATAAGACTAATGTCCAGGGAGAGGGAACGGTGAAGCACATTGACGAAATAACACCGTACTCTTCTCGAAGGAGCACTGTGGCGTCTGGATTAGGGCGGTAGATGAGCACTGAAGTTAACCGAGGCCGACGGACGGTAAAACGAATCTTGAACAGGAGAACGGCTTCGATGAGAGAAGCAAGCCGGAAGGGCGAGTAGATAATCCCCGAAAAGACCCAACAAGTGCAACCAAATGTAACGCCTTGGGATGTCACTGGGGAGCTGTCGCGAGATGTAGACGAGGTCTCCGCGAAGAGGAAGTGCATGTATTGATGTTTTAGGTTGTTGGGAGTAACCAAAGTGAGCAAAGCGAAAAATAAAAAAACAACTGAGCTAAAATGCACTGGTGCGGCTGGAGGCAATCGCTGCCTTGACGCTCGTGGTGTTTCTTCCTTCTCTTGAAAAATACCATTTTTCTGGAACTTATTACTTTCTTTGCTTTGGAAAGGTCAATCTCCGTTTCAAAAGCATGTATTTTGCAGCTACCCAGATACATACATTCGAAATATGGAATTTAATTTGGTTTCTCAAAGACATGGTGTCAGTGGGACTGTACCATGTCCAATGCCTTTTGAGAATGAATTTTGAGCATGTGAACTTCATGCTTAACGGCACTCCGCATTTAGGCAACGATTTCGTGCTCGTCACTACATACGTTTCAGGATGACGAGCATGACAAACTCGTCGCCATCCTTACATTATAGCGCCCGTATATCTGCGTTGAAAACCATTTTGTGGGACCTTTTCTGCTCCACATTGGGCCAAGCAGAATTCAGAACCTGAACAGCGAATTTCCCTTGTCTGTGTGTGGTCAGGTTTTACCGGACTTCAAATTTGCTACGAAATTGCAAACTGCTATTTAAATATTTTATATCAGTACATTTTGTCACCTGAGAGCGAATGAATTTGCTCTAATTCTAATGTCCTGTTAAATATACAGTAATCCAGTACGTTGCTTCTACGACATGTTATAAGTGCGCAGGTATTTTTACCTGTGCCTTGTTTTTTTGTGGGTGCTGCATTTATCCCGTAGAGTATGCCACGAATGTGTTGGTAGGACAAGCGCTCGCTGATTTAGTGGAGAGTGTAGGTTGGTGCAAACACATTACATTTATCGATTGGAGGAAATCCAATCATTCATTTCAGATACGCTGCAGAAATGCATACAGGTCAGTTGCCGAGCGAGATCTCCTTTAGCGAGGCCTACTGCTATTATATTTACAGTAATTTATTTTCAAACCACGAAAACTCCGACCCTCCAACAACCATCCGACCATACCACATAATTTTATATTGAATTAAGTTGTGAAGGTTTTTGGTAAATGGAGTGGATAGGTGGTAGATGTAATTACCACGTAAAAATTGGACCACATGAGTGGTGGGCGTGGAGTTTTGGCTGCGCCATTTCGTTTGGAGAGTTCAGTGCTCGATTGACCACCCGAAAGGGTGAATTGAGGGGGTTGTGCCGTTCATCGGTGCACCTAAGAGGGTTTTCGCTACACGAAGAACTGTGATAGTTAATTCCCCGTCGAGCATTCCAGGATAAGTATCTCTGCGTTTGGGGTGTGTAACACAATTGCGAGGAGCGTGGGAGAACTTGAGCCGAAGAGGTGAAGTTGAAAAGTGAGATTAAATGGACGGGTTAAAGCTCTGCAGAGTCCTGGTCACCCAAGGGACCCCTGCCATCCACAGCCAGTGAATCCTAGCGTCAGGGATACGCAACAGTATCCAGTAGTCCCAACCTAAAGTATATCCTTTCTCAAATCCCAAACTATCTTTTCTACTAATGAAGTCTTTCTATTTTTCCACGTAGCTTGATTGCGATCCGGCGCCTTGATTTATTGTCTGGAACGTAAACAACTTACCAGTAACAAACTGGATTGTTGCAAATCATGCAGAAATTCAGTCAATGAGAACACTGGGTTCTCGTTGTTGACGCGACACCGTAAAGTGCGCAATCTTGTGGACGTAAACTTCCAATCTGGACTCAACTGGATAGTTTCCTTTTCCACCAATAGGAACACAGGAATGGGATAGTTTACGAACCATCTTTTGGTTCGTAAATACCGTCAACGATGTAAAGATGAAACATGTAACCGACCTGGCCAGCTCCTCTCTTTTGATAGGTCAACAGCTTGGCCTCGTCACAGGATGTGACTATTTTCTCTGCATGCACCGATGTAGCTCAATGGAAGAGCCCCCGAAAGGGGAGGTGGTGGTTCAATTCCACCCATCGGTTACTATCTCTATGTTTGTGTGTGTTTGTATACTACTGCGTATGTGTGTGCTAGCGTGTCATGTAACGTGTATTGTGTATCGGGATGCATGCGATAAATCTGTGTAACCTATCCTATAATCTCGAGAACGTCTTGCGTGTATCCACGCACGAGATCCTCGATGGCGGCGGTTTGAAGCAGCCTTTGGTGGCGCTCGATCTTCGCGTTCAGGGCACCGGAGCGGTGAAGGATGCGGAGGCTCTTGAGCACCGCGTTTGCGCCTTCGACGTGATAGCGCGCTCGCTGAGAAAGGTCAAGAGGGCTTCTTCAGCACGAACCCCCAGCCCCAGCACCTTGCCGCGATAGTCGGCTGCCTGGACGTCAAGCGAGAAGCCGTCTTCGAGAAAGAGTGTCATACACGCGACCAGCAACTTCGCGTCAGACTTCGTTTGCTTTGGGACTTGAGCAGCCCACAGGCGCGGCTCGTGAGCATACCACGAGAACCACTTCGAGCGAAGGTAAGTCACGGACGTCTTCTTCTTGCGCTTCTTGGGTTGGATGCCGTCCGTTGCTTCTTGTGCCTTGCGTTTCTGAATTGTAGATGGCGGGTCACGGTTCAGCTTTGCTTCGAGGGCGTCCATGCGCGCGTCTTGGTGCTTGCTGTGGTCGATAAGGTGGTCAATCACAGCAGCTTGGTGTCGAATGATCCTGTGCTCTTCTGTGAGTTTGCTTGGTGTGTCGCTTGGTGTATCGCTTGCCGTGCTCTTCTTCTTGTCACAGGTGGAAGCAACCATGACCAAATGCGTGGACAACGAGAGCAGCTCTACGAGAGGACAGCCCGCGTGCAGCGCACACGCTTCCAGACGCTTGACCGCCGGTCCAGCTGGACTGAGCTCCTTCAGCAGCGGGTAGTGGTGGGTCAGGTAAGCCGTGGGAACGTCAATATGGCTTTGATTGACATTGCATTGCGTAGCAGCAAGCTGGCGACACCCGACGAACAGCGCGGGTTGAACGGCAGCGATCTGCTCGTCGAAGGACCTCAAGTCCAGCAGCGGCACGGTAGCGGTCGCTTGGTAACTGGCCAACACCTTGCATACCTTGTGATCATCGCTGCTTGTATTGAAGACGTAATTAAAGTCCTTGTTCGTCTTGCTCATGTTCCAGGCACTGCGATCGAAGATCCAGCGCTCCGTCAGATCAGAGCAGCCGTTGGCATGCTGAGCTCCACCGCGCCGAAACGAATTCGACGTCAGTCCAGCGTCGACTCCAGCGCTCCCGGTGATGCGGTCGAGGATTCGGTTCACGTGCGCGTAGATATGGGGCGTGGAGGCGACGCCGGTCTAGACGAGTTCTTGGAATCTGTGGGTCTCGAGGGGATGGTCGAGGAGCTCCAGAAGCGGCAGATCCGGGGACAGCGTGGCGGCAGCTTGGACGGCGCGAGCGGGTACGAGCCTTCTTTTGCGATCTTGATGGGTCGCACAACGTCTGTGTCCGTCTTTACCAAACGGACGTCTCTCCTGGTGCCATACGTTTGTTTCACTTTCAGCGATCCTTGGTTCGCGTTCTTCTCGGTCACAAAGAAGACTAGGAGTTTCTCCTTTGTGATGGATTTCTTGACAGATTGTTCGTAGCGCTTGGAGAAGTAGGGATTTAGCGCTGGAAACGTGAACAGCACATCGACGTTTATGTAGATTTCATCACCCAATTGAATCTCGCACTCCGCGAGGTCCTTCACCAATTCTGCCTCCTCCGCCGTCACTTTGGCGCACTTCGCTTCGCTTTCACCTCCGTCGGTGCTGCTCAAGCGTTTGCTTGGTGCCATCACCCCGAAAGCAAATATGGCGATCTTTTGGTGTGCTCGTTAATAAATTCTCCAACAAAACATTCTACAAACTAGGTACAGCTAACCATTTTTGTGTATTAAATAGATTGAGGGTTTGGCCTGACCAACTCTGGTCTCTAATATGTAGGTTGTAGGGTAATCGCCGAGCGCGAGCGAGCTGTAGTGTAGTGTAGGATAGATAGTAGGTAGGGTTGTCGTCGAGCATGAGTGGGGTTGTAGAGTAGTGTAGGTAGTAGGTAGTGCAGGGCAGCAAGCTCGCTTGTTCTGACTAGGCTGTTTAAGGTGAATATATCCAGGTACTTATTTCGAGGCCGGCTAGTTTACCGTCCAAGTTGTTTACTAAAAGTCCAGACGCTCGGGGACGAGAGAAATCCAAAACTCCAGGAGGGCTACCGCATTTTACAGACGACTTACTGAACCTACAGCCGCTTCAGGCAGATGCGCAGCGAACGCACAGTGGATGGGGAGCGGATGCGGAGCGGATCCACCACTGGTGGATCCACCAGCGGACAGATGGATCTGATTGGTGGCTGTGGGCCCTTCCTCTCCCTCAAACACCACTCCACTTCCAGCTTCCACGCGGGGTCACGTCACACTCGGCTTCTTCCCCCCAGCATCAGACGACCATCTGCAAGATGCTCCGGCCGGCTTGACTGCGGCGGCCTTGACCTCTCCGCCGCCCCACGCTCTCATCGCCTCCACACGCGGAACTCACGCGGTCTGCACACGACTGCCTCGGCCTCTTCAGTCTCCAAGCGCTCTCATGACTCCCGTGCGCCTGAACAAGCCTTCACACGCCTCGACGAGCTTCCACACGCCTCCGTTTGCCTCCATGAGCCTCCGCACAGCTCTGTGTGTCTCTGTGTGTCTCCAAGCGCGTTGTCACGGCCTCCACGCATCTCCAAGCAGCTACCGCGGCTGGCCCGGCCTTCTCGATTCGGCCCCTAAGGTCACCTCAACCGCAGCGACACTCTCGACCATGCAGCCTCTAGGACGACCCCGGCGACGATGCGAAGACGGCCTCCAATCTCTATGGTACGTTTGTATTTCCTTCAATTGCGAATATGGCCATGAACTGACGGACTATTATGTTCCTGATCCTTTTTCTTGTAGGTTTTCCAATAATGATCAATAGAGTATCACTTTTTCCTCAACTATCTCCTCGAGTCCATTTCCAGTCTCTCAACGTACACTTCAGACTCCAGAACGCACCGTCGCACGACGCCAGCGCCGAATCGTTGTTGGCGACACCCACGCATTGACTGTAGCCGCAAGGCGTGATCAGGGGATCGCCAGCAACGTTGCCATCAACAACAACTTCAAATCAAGCCTTGCTTCCATCTAGAGCGGTAATATACGTGTATTATAGCTCGTTTGGTTGTCTCCACTGCAGCTACTTCTTGCTACGATCCTTCTTCGACACAACGGCCGCGCGGCGAGTAGCCTTGCGCTACTTGCGATTCTTGTCACGGAAAGCCTTCATCTGCGGCTTTGGTATGTTTGCCACTGGTTCCCATGTCGGGTCCCAGTCGACAAGAACCTTCGGCTCACCAGTGAGGAAGGCTTCCGCGAGAATGCGACGATACTTGAACTCATCGCCCGTGGCGCTCGTCGCGTACAGCGGGTTTCGGTCGACGAGCTCGTATTTCTCGAGCACGTTGAGGTCAATACGGTGCTCTGGGTAGCGCTGCAGGATGGTTAGCGTCACATCTTCTAAGTTACGCTTCCGCGCCGGAAGCTTCGCCATGTACTTCTTAACGTAGACGAGAAGAAGACGGGCGCCTTGGCTTGTCACAGTCCCTCCACCAGAGCGTGCTTTGACGAAGGCGCTGCAAAAGTCGTGGAACTTGGCGCGTTGGCTGGTAGGTGCTGTAGACATGGTGGGTTGGACAATGAGCCACTATCCTTTAAGTCGTGCACAGAGATGTGGAGAAGCAAGTGCCCATTCGCTCATCCTCGTCCTCATCCTCGGGTTCTTGCCGCGGCATTAGAGACCAAAAGAAGGCGTTAAATATCAAGTTTTATATTAGGCAAGTCTGATCCGTTATTTTCGGCGTTTGGTATCCGTTGGAACCTGGAGGTGGCTTGATTGGTGAATAATCTGATACTTAGCGCCATTTATGATCACTACTGACCGAGTGGCTGCTATCAAACGGCAACAGAGCATTCATCCCTTTCGCGAGGAGAGGGACCCATTCACAAACGCATTGGGTCGTTGGTCTCCATGAGCGCTGAGGATTCGGATAGTGACGAACCATACGGTCTCATGATGACCGTATCAAGCCTCATTCGCCGCGACAAGTGCCAACGCTGCCTGCCAGGAAAAGCCGCTGCTTTGGAGATGCTTGTTGCGCACGTGCGTCGGCTCTCCCGCTCGGAGAAGCGGATGTGCATCTTTACAGCTCTCTCCATCCTGTACGTGATACCATAAGCACGCCCGTCACGCGTCCGCTCCCGCGGTGAGCGGGTTCGCTTTCACTACTACCTTCCTTTTGTCGGGCGCGTGTGCAAGACAGCTTTCCTCAACGGATTCGACGTGTCCGCACCGACGGTCGCTCGCTACCGTCGCATGATCAAGAATGACGCTGTCCACGACGAGTATGAAGACGAGTTGTAGAAGTGAAAGGAGATATTGGTGTTGACTTATCGATAATGAAAGCTACAACATTCTTTCTAACAAAGCATCTTCGTCACAAGAACTTACTCGAGCGCAAGAGCATGCCCCACCTGCGCGCTTCGGCCCTTGCCAGCTTTCTTCCTCTTGATCGCGAACGTTCGCTTCATCTGGACGCCCACCACTGGCAGTTCTTGAAAAAGGCGAGCTGCAATCAAGTGGACACAGTATCCGAGCTTGAACATGTTCCGACACGGACAAGAAGACTCGTCGGCGTTCACAAGCCATCCTTGGGAAGGCTGATGCGCAGTTTCCACGTCTTGATCGGCTTGGTCAAGTTCCTCCTTGGTCGTGAGTGGCTTCTTCCTGGCGGGCTTAGTAGCATCGACACCACTCTGGAAAACACGCAAGATCTGACGGTCGCTCCCTTCCATCAAGAACGCAATCGATGCACGGTAGTGCGAAGACACCGAGAGCCAGCCCTGCTTCTCGAGCTGCCGAAACCGGCGAGCCTGGTCGCTTGGAGGAACACTCGACACCTCGAACGGCTTCGCACGACACGAACGATGATGCGCCATGTCCAGGAAGGCTTGAGCGACGGCGTTAACAGAAAGAAGCGACCTCAGCGAGTAGTCACGCTTGATCTCCTTGTTGAACTGCTCGACTGGGTTGTTGGTCTTGGCAAATCCGGATGGCGTCACGAAGCACTGCCAACGCGTGAAGCGACCACATAGCCTCTGCTGTGAGAACCGACGTTCGAAGTCGCGCAGAGTCGGATTGCTCTTCCACTCCTCCACTGCTTCGAGGACACGTTTGTCGAGTTCTGCGTCGGACCGGGCGTAGTGAATGCGGTAGACGTGTCGATGAACCTTGCGGTGGAGAGCCGGCGGGATCGACGTGATGTACTTGCGAACGTTCTGCATGACATGAAAGAAGCACATCAGATACACGGGCTGGACGGCTTGTTCGAGGTCGTCACGGACGACAGCTTCGAGGGCGTTCCGCTGAGCGACGTCCGCATCTGCCATGATATACTTGATCTTGACTGGAGAGCCGGTGACCGTATGGTACAGCTTGAACGTCTCGCGAAAAACGGTCTCAAGCTGAGCCTGCCGAATGTCGGACACGATGAAGAAGGCAACGGGATGGAACTGCCGACGGGTGTCGGAGACACCGATGAAGACCGATGGGAATCCCGCTGTGTTCAGCTCGAAGGTCGCGTCGACGTGGAGAATGCTGTCTTGAGCTCGTTCCAGGTTGCGCAACATTGTCTTAGATGTGAACCCGATCACGACAGGTCGACTTACCGTTCCGCGAGTGAGGTGCGGATTGCCGGACTCGTTCGTTTGGAAGCCGAAGGCGAATGCCGCTGTCTCAGGAAGATCCGGATGGAACTGGCGATTGGCGAGAATGGTTTCGGCTTCAACGACATCGTTGTTGTCGGACAGACCATTCGTGCGGTAGTTGTACGCGTAACGCGTGACCGGGCGAAGCATGGCTGCGGCTTCTGTCTCGACGTCGAACAAACGGGCGTCGATCATGGCGTTCAGGATCCGGGATGGTTTGAGCTTCTCGACGACCTTCTCACGGACGAACCGTTTCATCTGCAAGTTCAGCTTCTTGCCACGTTTCTCGACGACGGAGGAGACGTGGTGGCCGTCCTGGTCGATTGTTCCCCGCTTGGTGATGTCACAGAGTGTCGTCCGGAGGTGCCACGTGCAAGGGTCGGCTCTATCCGCGCAGCTGGGAGCGTTGCACTTGTATATTGCGTAATGCATCGTGTGCTCCGAGAATCGCACCGCGCACACCTGGCAGGCTTCGTGCTGGCTGGTCTTCTTCTTCCACATTTTCTGGCGATCCAGCAGCATCTCGATCTCGATCTCGGAGCTGTCCGATGAGAGACGGATCCAGTTGTATTTCTTCGGTGTCGGCATGGTTGTCGTCGTGGCTCGTTCTGCCTGGGAAAGTAGGCAGGCCTCGGGAAGCAGTCAGAAACTCTCTTGGCTATAGCCAACGAAAGCCAATCATTTGTGGACGGGAGCATGACACAGCCAGCGTGTACGCCCGCTGTGTGACTAGGGTTTAGACACCCAATCACGGCTGCTGCGGCTGGAGACACGAGCACGGCTCTGGAGATTCAAGTTCTTTCTCTGTATCCGCCGGGGCGCGATTGGAGTTTTCAGCACGTCACTGGAGAAAGCGTGAATTTTCTACGGTAAGTTTTCTGTATTTCTAGTGGTGTCTCCTCGGGGACTCGCTTTAAGAATTGGAGTCCACCAATCAGATGATATCCAACTAAAATACTGGACGTTGATTGGTCAACAATTCACTTTAGCTCATCAATTGGTAAACTACGTTATTTACTCGTTTAAGTATCCAATCGACACCTACCTAAGCTATCGAATCTCTATGGTCGACCGACCAGAGACCTCCTGAAGGCCGCGATGCCGTCCTTGAGCTCGTCGTCCTCCTCTTCCTCCTCCTCTTCGTCTCCGTCGTCGTCCTCATCGGAGGACAACATGGGATGCAATGGCGGTGTTTCCACGAGATTGCGACGCATGTCCGGCATCTTCCGATGCAGTCGCGAAGCCAGCGCGCTGTTGATCTTCTTGACGGCGTCCACTTGGTCTTTGGCCTCGCTCAGCGAGTCCCTCAGCTGATGAACGGTGTGTTGCAGCTCCAAGTTCTGCGTCGCCAGTCGTTTCGCGCCCTTGTCCTTGTCTCCCAAGCCTTCCAACACGCTCTTGAGCTCGACCATCTCGTCCGCAAGCCGTCGCGACTCCGCCTTGGCCAGAGAGAGCTCCGTTTTCAGACTGCTGCGTTCGGCCAACTGCCTCTCAATGTCGTCGAGCGAGCGGTTCTGGTTCGCTGCCACGAGCCTCCGCAGCTCCTTCGCCAACTCTGCAGCTTTTGCACGGAAGGAATTGCGCTCAGACACCAGATCCACCTGACGGTCTTCGAGTCGAGCGATTTGTGTCTGCTGGTCCTTGATCTGCTTCTGCAGGTCGTCGGCACTCACGGTCGCCACACCACCTAGCCAAGCGTCACGCTCCAGATTGGAACTGGTGAAGCCAACGACGTCCGCATGGACGTCTCCATCCAGGAACTGCGACTCCGTCTGAACCCCTTGGCTTTGCACTTCAGACGCTCGCTTCGAGGCCGCGCTGGTCACCTGCTGCAGTTCCTGACGACATTGACCGTGTCGTCGCTCCTCATCCTCCAGCTTTGCACGCAACGTCTGCAATTCCCGGGTCTGTGCGTTGCAATGGCCCGTGAGCTTCTCCAGCTGCTGGATCTTCATCTGCTGCAGCTCGATGCGCTTGTCCTTGACCTCCAACGACGCCGCGACCTGCACCTTCTCCTGGTCACCAGACTTGAGCAAAACCGAGAGCGACGACAACTTGTCTTGTAGCATGGTGATCTCCTTCTCCTGAGCGGTCAGACGACCCTGCACGAACGCGTCGTTGGACGTCGAGTCATTGCTACTAGCACTCGAGCCGCTGAACCCATTTCGAACAGCTACCGCGGAACGTGGCGGCGTTGCGGCCGGTGTCGTCGCGCCGGATAGCGACCCATTGCCTGGCTGCTCCGAGCTGTCGAGGTCAAGGCCAAACATATCGCTGAATCGAGCACTGATGGAGCTGCTTGATCCCTCACTTAGCAATCGCGCTGGACGCGTTTTCCTCGCGATTGGCGAAGCTCCAGCGGCAGAGGCAGGCGTGGTCACGGTGGTTGGCGACCCGGCACTGCTGGCCGTCTCCCCCGTTCCAACGGATGTGCTCGCTGGGGACAGAATTGATGCAGAAGACGTCGATCCCGTGCCGCCCGCTGGACCTTTGGTAGCAGAGGAGGCTCCCCCTCCAGCAGACACGAAGGCTGGATCCATGAAGAGGTTCCTCTCGTCACGCTGGGCCTGCTCCTCCTGCTCTGGCGTAAGCACACGCGACCGGAACTTCCGGATCAAAAGAGTCAGGATGTCACGGTGCTGTGGGTTCTGTGCCACCAAGAAGAAGCACGAGAGAGTCGAGAGTTGTGTCTGCCGCTTCTTCAGGTCGCAAACGTCGCCTTCGCGGTTGCCCAAGAAGCCACCGAACTCTTGTACCTTCAGTGTGAAGCGGAGTTGGTCAGCAGGGTCCAACAGTACCTGGAGAAACGGATCGTACCCCGCACTGACCACGACGCCAGCCTCGTCCTCCTGCTCCGAGATCTTCACGAGGGTTACCACCTCCGCTGAGATCTTGACCTGGAAACTGTCGTGTTCATTGCTGGCTAGCGTGGCCGAGAACGCCCCCGAGCCAGCTTCAAGCAGCACGTCCACCATGTTCCCCACGGCAGGATCCAGTACCAACGGCTTGGGCATCTCCACGACGCGTGTGAACTGCGGGAAGCGGAGCGATTCGCACTGAAGCGACAGGATGGCACCCACATCGTCCACCGACGGGAAGTACGGACAGCGTTTCACGCCTTTGATCTGTCGTAGGTCATTGTCCGGCGGCGTTTTGCGGTACCAAGTGAGTGCGAACTCGTGCAAGTCTTCGTCCAGCACTCCCACGAATCGACCGCCAGTCGTCACAGCCATGATGGGGATCGAGTGAAGTGTATCTCCCGCAGTAGCAGTGGCTGTTGCTGGCGTCTTGCGATGACGGCCGCCGGTCGAAGCGTTGTTGTGCGGCTTAAGTGCGAGGTTCGCCATCCAGCCGCGAACCGTCTCCTTGTCTTCCTCAGGCCGCGACGACTTGTTGCCCATGATGCGGAACAGACTCTTCATGCCGTCCGTGCCAGTGTTGCGTACTTTATCCAACGAGATGCCGAACTTACCCGTGGATGTCTCGGAGGCCACGGAAGATGTCGTCGTTGGCGATCGTGGGACGCCATTCCCACCGTCGCTTTTGCGTTCAAAAGACCCAGACCGCGTCATCTGGTTCAGCTTCGCCGACCAAGCACTGCCACTGCTACTGGATGGTGACACAGGCGGCAATGGACCGCTGGAGATCTTCCGTTGAGGTGGCTGCATTTGCTGTTGTTGTAAGAGACGCTCGTGGTCCTCGCGGTTCTTCTGATAGCAACGGAACGTCAAAGTGAGCGGGAACGTGGCCGCCTTGGCCGTCTGGATGATCTCAGCGAAGACCATGCCTGTGACGGACACTGCATTGATCGCTACCAGCTCATCGTTCGGGAACACGCGGCCGGAAGCCTCAGCATCTGCCATGGAACCGTCGGGTTTCCGTCGAAAGGACTTGACCTGGGCGCCAGAGCCGTCGTCACGGGAGAACAGATCGACGAATAGAGGACCTGGTGCGTCGTACACCACGTCCACAGCCTCCATTGCACCACGAGGCGATGATAAGCCTGCTATATCCGCCATGCCAGCTAGAAAGCTCTCCCCCATCGCCACAAGACCGGTCGGTCGAGTGTTACTGACCGTCGTCACGGTGATCACGGGAGGCGGAGCATGTGCTGCGATGCCCCTGCCACGCAGTGTCGATAGAGATGACTCGGAGTGTGTCGGACTGCCTACTATAATGGGGGATGCAGTAGATCCAGATGCCGCATCGACCACTCGCAGGTTGCTGTCGGATTGTGTGCGCCGCCGGAATCCCCACAGGTCGTCACTGTCTGCAACCGACGCGCCACCATCTTCTACATTCGTTGGGGATCTGGCGGAGCGAGCAGAGGGTGATAGCGCCGCCAAACGGCCGTTGGAAGGCGATATTGCCGAAGTCGCATCGAGGGCTGCGGTCGCGGACGTACTCGACGATATCTCGGCAATCACAGCGCCCTTGAAACCGGCGAGATCACTGGTGCCATCGACGGCGACCTGCTCGTTGATTCCGCCTCCTTGGCCATCGACGGAGACCTCGTGTGCCATAGCGAAAGCCCACGAAGCCAGCAATGCCGCCTTCCTTGCCTTGGTCTTCTTTCCTGCTTCTTGCGGTGCCGAATATGGTGAACCCACCCCACACACTCCGCAAATGCGGCTTTTATACCAATCAGCGTGTTTGAAGTGCTTTTTTGACCAATGAATACACGGGAAGCTCAATGTCACAGCGAAATATCAGGAAAATATCAGATTGGTTTTCCAACGCAAAATTTGAATATCCGACCAAGCGGCGCAACCTAGAAATCCTATCCATCAGCATGGTCATTAGTTATGTCTGGAGAGAGGAATTATGCTGTTTGTGAAGATTGATTGAACTGGTACTACGTACCCTCGAACCGGTACACATTCGGTTTCATCGGAATACTCTTCAAGCTTGCCGGGGGTACGCTGGCAGAGTTAGGGTTACACTTTGAAGGTGAGCGGTTACGCTTCCCGGCCGTTGTTGGCATTGCCAAGAAGGACTCAAGGCGCGCGGCCGCAAAGCGAAGGCTGCAGATCACGACGCGTGCGTCTCGCCCCCCGTTGACCAGACAGCATGGGAGCCCTACTAAGAGAGGCAGGAGGGTCCGAGCGTGCCGCCGACGCAGCGGTGGCAGTAGCCGCCGCCTCCGAGCGCCACGGCGGCGAGGGGCAACAGGGCGATGGTGACGACGTGGTCATGACGCGCCAAGAGTTCTTCCGAAGGTACCCGCACCTGCGCGAGTTCGCCTGCGGCGGCACAGCTGCCGCCATCAACATCTTGGTCACGTTCCCTCCCAACAAGGTCATGTTCCGCCAACAGGTACGTTGTGTTAAGGCTCCAATCGCTTCGTTAGTGTCGATGAACGAGGGGAAGTGGCGCTAAAACGAGGGGTTTGTCGCTGTCTGGCCAGTTGTTTGGCCTGAACACGTGGCAGGCGCTCGAGAACGTGCGCAGCGAAGGCTGGCTCATGCTCTATCGCGGTGTGAAGCCGCCGCTGCTGCAGGCCATGGTCTCCAAGTCCATCATGTTCGGACTGTATAACTTCTACGATGGCGCCATTACCAACCACTTCGGACGACACCCAGGGCTGCATCTGGTCGCTGCGGGTCTAGCGGGTACTACGGAGGCGATCCTCGCGCCATTTGAGGTATTGATCGCGAGTTAATGCGGGTATACGGATGGGTATGCTTCTGTATATTAACGCTGTCGGTGCCTTCGTAGAGGGCGCAAACGCTGCTCCAGACGCCGAAATTCAACCGCGAGATCACTGGTGCCTACGACGCGATGGTGCACATCAACAAGTACGGCTTGCGCGAACACTACCGGGGGCTATCAGCCATTTTGTGTCGCAACGGCCCCGGCAATATATTATTCTTCGGCTTCCGAGGTCCGCTGCGAGATCTGTTCCCGCACGGCAACTCCGCCGTCGCCACCATGACCAACGACTTCATCTGCGGCGCCATGCTGGGCGCCATCATCAGCACCGTCTCCTTCCCGATTAACGGTACGTCCGCACGTCTCATTGCCATCTTGTATACGCTTTCCTTACGGACTGCTCTCTTCGTGTCAACCCAGTGGCTCGGACGAGGATGCAGAGCGTATACGGCCAGCGGTTCCTCGGCCCTTGGGAGGCTCTGCGGCTCACGTACGAGGAGCGAGGACACAGCGTACGGCGACTGTACCGCGGCGTGCACATGAACTTCTTCCGCTCGCTGCTGTCGTGGGGGATCATCAACTCCACGTACGAGAAGCTCAAGTCGATCACATGAGGGCTGCCACGAGACGGCCGACTCCCCACCACTAATAGAGAATTCTGGAGCCGCCTGTCGAACTGTTCTGGGTCAGAGGAAGGGGGTCTCCATAGTGTAGTATGGAATATTAGCGACGTCGACGCTCGCGAGGACGAGGAAGACCTCGATCAACGGCAGACAGGCTCTTGCGGTGCATCTCGTCACTTGATGCCGCTGTTTCTGAAGTTTCAGACACCGAACGGACTGCTCCACTGGACTTCTGACTTGGCGTATACATTTTTTTATAGAGCGAGATCACTTGACTGCATCTCGCTCGCTTCGTGTTGCTCTTGCCTTCGGATGGCTCTCGAAATAGAGCCAAGCGGTCAGGCATCAGCCATTTGCCATCTCCACCTTCCTCATGGCAACCACGGGCGTGGCGATACGGCTTCGAGGAGGCCTCCGCCGCCTTTGGGGCGCTTGGATCGCCGTCCAAGTCGAGTTCCAAGGCCGCTACTCGGTGGCACGACTCCACGCTCTTCACGACTACATGACCAACTTGAGCACCAAGCGACTCGTTCTCATCTGCCTGCTCACTCCGTTGCCTTGCCTAGCGTTGGGCCTACTGAATGACGCCATGCCACTGGCGCCGCCCGAAGCAGGCGTGTATGAGAACTGGAGGCTCTGGCTCCGAGCGTGGGCCGTCACTTGTTTCGTGGATGGCTCGGTGGTATTACAGATGGGACAGACCACCCCACGTCTCAGGATGCAAGCTCGACATGTCCTCACTATCGGACTCTTGGCGGGCACGATCTCCATCGCTGTGGTGTTCGCTGCCGCTGCCCTGCTGGTCTTCCCACTGCCTTTTGGCATGCTCGTCGCCGCTCCACCCAGTGTCCTCGTGATGTTCGTGTGCTTCGTATACATTTGGGGTCCGCAATGGCGGGTCGACGCCGCACTTCGACGCGATGTGAAGCGGCAGATGGAGGTGTTTACGTGTCAAGTGACACTCACCTTCGTCTACCCGCTGTACATCTTCGGGTTCGTGTCATTTCGTGGCAGCAGTCAAACGTTGTTCGTCATCGTGCTGCCTTTCATTAAGCTCGCGGGCAAGAACTGGATCAGCCGCACACTGGCAGACCAGCACGACGTCAAGCCTGAGACGGTCATCTTCAACGTCGAGGTCTTCAACGCGTTGTACGTGTCCAACGCGCTCCAGAACGCCTCGTCCTTGACGGCTACAGCCGCGATCATGGCCGTGGACTTGCTGCAGTTCTGGCTCTCGATGCTGGACGTCATGGAGGTGCTCAAGGGCGTGAAGCAGCTCATGGCTAAGATCCCACACGGCCATCCTGTCGGCAGTGAGAGCTTCCTCCAACTGGCACTGCGTATGGTAGCAATAGAAGCCAAACGCAAAGCAACAGCGACGATTCCGACGGGAGTGGAGACGTGGAAGAGCGGCAATTTCTCGTCGAAGGAGAATGGTTTGGATGCTCAACGAGATGCTGAAGCATTGGTTCCTTTTGCTGCCAGCAATAAAACCCAAAGCCATGGGAAAAGGATCCTGCCGCTGCGAGCGCAGGTCTTCCCTATCTGTCCACCAAGCCACCGTACCCCGCTGCACCTTCAAACCCGCATACATCCGGATATCCAGTCGCCTACCGCGTGGAAGGCAGTCGCTGCGGTGGATCCTGGCGCTTCCTTATCACTTGAAGCCATCTTCTCCCGTGAAGAACGCTTGCTTTTCATCCGCAAAACAGCGAGAGTGCTCTTCATCACCGAGTACATCGTGCTGGTCGAGTACACTGAAGTGGTGCTGCCTATTGTCTACAGTATGGCAGCTAGCTCTCATGTTTTGGAGGGTTGAAGGCCAAGACACTGACGGACGCTGCTCTTCTGTCATTATTGCCTCAGGTCTGCATCGTATGGTTCTGTTCCAGCTGCCCAATTGCGCGTACTACCCGTCGTTGGCCGGGCTTTCGAGCGCGCAATTCTGGGCCACCGTCGCCAACGTGTTATCCTACGGAGCGCTGGAGTTTGCCTCGCTGCTCATGACGATCGTCGTACTCAAGCACATGCTCGGCTTCGCTTCCTTCCGCCAACTTGCGTTCGTGCTGGACACGCAAGCGGAGCTGGTGCAGACCAAACTGGTCGTCTGGTTCGTGTACATCATGCAGGTGTCGCTCGTGCATCTCGGTGCGTTTCGTGTCGCCTTTCTGGAGTTGGAGGGGGTTGTTGCAGACCTAACGGAGCAATTTCGTGTGTGAATGGCTGGAGGAAAGGTGCCGACTTCAGCTTCAAGTTCGAGTGGGTGAATGCCCAGTCGAGTACATGATCAGCCGTATCGAAAAGTTCAGGTGACAAGTCAGTCGTTGCTTTGAATTGCGTGTCTTTAAATGGATGGACCGGTAGGCGAATGGCCAACGACGTGCTAACGACTGGTTGAGTGTGGCTGGAGAAGACTCGTTGATCACCGGGCCGGAGCAGTAGATCTCGGTTTGCTGGGGGTCCTCCATGCGCGACAGCGTTTCGTCCACGGACTCCAGCGAGCGCTCAAGGGCTTTCAACGAACTGCCAATTTCCACCCATGCTGCCATCACGTCAGTGCTGGGGCTGGAGCTGGGAGCCACCAGATCCCATTCAATGGGCTGACACGGCAGATACCGCATCTCAATGGATCCACTAGTCCACGAAAAACACTTGTCCGTCCGTTTGGGCTCGAAGATCACCCCTCCCGAGTACCCAGCCGCGAGTTCAAATGCGGCGCCATCTTCAATGCTCTCTGCCTTGTAGAAACATTTGCCGTGCTGATCAAAGCCCAGGAACCGGCCGTTGCGCACCGACCAAATCGCCACGCCTCCCTCCGCCGTGCGACGCAACTCCATCCACACAAACCTGTCCTGACGCTCACGAACACTCCAAGCTTGGTTTGTGCACACGGCGCTCATCAAGCTCGACCTGTACGACGGATGGGTCGCATCCCGGTGCGTGATCTGCAGGATCACGGGGACATCGAAGGGCACGTCGCTGAGGTCCATCGTAGTTCTTCAAGGTCGCGGTGGCAGTCGAGAAGTCAAATCCAAAGTGAGAACGCTTTCGCTCGTGCTCGTCGATGTCAGGAAAGAAATGTGTTGTTCATGGTTATCTAAGGGCTATTGCGTCATGAGTGCTGGGTCCTACCGCATCAGCAAAGAGGCGTCCGAGTGCGAAGTACGTAACCTACATCTGGATCTTGCTGAGGTACTGCACCAGGCAGAGATTGTTGTGCAGCAGCTTCTGCAGATGCTGCCACTGCTGTTGCTGCACGGCGCCTAGCGCATCCACCTGTGCCAGCAGCGCCGGGTCCGCTACCAGCAGCTCCTCATGCAGCTTCAGGAAGCGGTTCAGATACGCCTGCAGCACTTGGAAGTCGCGACGAGTGCGCATTTCCTCCCGCAAGAAGGCCAGGAACCAGCCCAGCAGTCGCTTGCCTTCCTCGTCGAAGTCGCCCATACACAACGTACTCATCTCCACGTCCACTGCCGAAGCCGATAGCGTCTGCATGTACGCTGCCACGGCCTGGAAGCGGGTCACGGACTCGTCCGCCAGCTCCAGGGAGTTCCGAGGGTGCATGGCTTCGGCCAGCAACGTCGCCAGCTTACAACGGGCCGTCACCATGCCTTCACTCTTGACGATCCTCGAGCCAGCAGTGGCCGCTTCCGGCTCCTCAGCATCTTCGTCGTCGCCCCAGGCCTCATCGTTGTCTCCGACTCCCCAGCCAGCCATGGCTTCGTCCTCTTCGTCGTCTTTCTTGGCCTTGGCAGCTTCTTGTGCCTTCTTGTCAATGGGCACGAAGGTGGGGTGAACCTCGTCTTTGCGAGCCGTCTGCAGGAAGAACGGCGCTTGCTCCGGTGCTTTCGGCGGCTCGATCGGCTTGTTGCGCTTCTTGATCAGCTCCAGATTGAACAGCGACTGCCACAGTGCACGCGGCGCCGTCGACAGCGTGATGAGCGACGTGTCCAGTGGCTCAGCGCCTTCCTCCGTCTCCTCCGTCTTCTCTTCTTCCTTGGCTTCTTCGTCGACTCCAGCCACCGACAGCTGAGGGTTCCGCTCGGTGCCGAAGCCGAGGTGATCGTCATTGTCCACCTCATTGAGCGGCACGGGCATGTCCATAACCACCGGCTCCGACGGCTCCGAGTCCAGGAACACGTCCATGAAGAAGGTGCGGTTGGCCCAGAGGAAGATGCCCACATGACCCACGTGGGTCGTAGCCAGGAACTCGCCCGTGGGGGACACGGCCAGCCCCGTCACGGGCTTCTGGAACCGCAGCCAGTCCACGCATTTGCCTGTCGGGATGTCCCACACCCTCAACGAAGCGTCCGCCGCCGAGGAGAAAAGCCAGCGCGCGTCAGCACTGAACGTCATGTCCGTGACGCGGTGGGCGTGGCCAGCAAAGCGACGCACCAACTTGCGTGTGGTCACATCAAATAGACGCAGCACCTGATCGTCGCAGGCCACGCAAAGCAGATTGCTGTCACGATGCAGCTCCATCTGACTCACGGGCGAGCCAATATCCACCTCAAAATGCAGTTCCTGACTCTTAAAGTCCCAGAACTTGAGCTTCCCGTCGATACCTGCCGACACCAGCGTCGTGTTCATTGCGTCGACTACGACAGCACTGACGGGGCCAGCATGAGCATCAGCAAGTGAGATCTCAGCGTCATCGACTTGCAGCTCTTCCATGTTGGTGCCAGGCAGCACGAGCGATTGGATGAGCTTGGGCTTCGGCGTCGCGGAGGCCGGGAACGAGCCACGAGACTCGCCCGACTGCATGTTGTAGCGGAAGACGGCGCCGCCCAGACTGCCTACAAGCGCGTAGTTACCGCACGAACTGATCGCAACGCTTGTGGCCTGCGTCTTCTTGCGACGTAGGTCTTCAGCGCTGCCGGAAGGCACGCGGTTGCTCGGGTCGAATTGACGAAGCACCTTCTTGCCGATCGCACGGCGTTCGAAACGCCACACATACGCAGCCAGTTCGTTCTCATGGCATGTGACTACGTTGGCCCAGTCGCGAGCACGAGTCTCCATAGCAGCGAACTGCACGATAGGCGGCAGCTTGAGGTCTTCAACACGGACGTGCAGACGACGCGCCTTCTTGAGCACGGGGCCTTGCGACAGCTCGGTGCTCTGCTGCTCACGGGCCGTGTGGAACACGCGGAAGGCTCGATCCTGCCCGGCCGACAGGATCTGACAGCACGTGCCATCGGCGCCGTCCGCCATCGTGGCCAGCGTGTTGTTGCCGTAGTAGCGGATACGAGTGGGCGGAGCTCGATGACCCTCACGCGACTTGAGCAACCGAGCTGTACCGCCGTTCAAATGGTCGAAGATCCACAGCTTGATGGAGTTATCAGCTCCGGAAGACAGCAGTATCGGTTCATTGGCCAGGAACTCCAGCGACACCACGGGTCCGTCGTGAGCGCCAGCGATCACCGACTCCAGCCGTTTGGTCTGCAGGTTCCAGACAGCGATGTCGCCCAAACGGGAGCCGGAGACCACGAGTGGCGTCGTGGAGGCGCCGGCGTCCGTTCGGAAAGACACGGCCGTGATTTGGCTCTGTTGTTCCTGTCGGAAGTCCAGCACGCGCTCGTCCAGCTGCAAGTGGTGCATGATGAGTCGACCGTCGCTGAGCCCGACGCCTACGACATCCACTGCCGGACTCTGCTCCAAAGCGGTCACGGAACTCCCCCAGCCTTTGAATTCGTAGATGCACTTCA
>MBAC02011248.1:0-22553 GCA_001712635.2 Nothophytophthora sp. Chile5
CGTCGTATGTGCAAGACGAGATTGTGTGTGGCAGTGTATTGGCTTCACTCGTAAGCCTCACACACAAAGACCCGTTCCACTCGGTCAGTATCAAATGGGTGGAGATCGATCAGCCGCTGCCGATCCGTGCGGTGGTGAAGAACCGCGACTACGTGTTCATGGAGGCCACCGGCATCGAGCGGCTTCGCAATGGCGAGCGAGTCGGCTACCACCTCGTCCACTCGGTGCAATTCCCTGAAACCCCAGCTCGCCAGTCAGCTATTCGTGGGAACATGTCCGTTAGCGTCGTGTATCGTCAACGCGATAACAATATGACCGACGTGTTCCTCAAGGGCTTCCTCAATCCGGCAGGTGGTCTCATGCGCTCTATCGTCATCCGATCGGCTGCCAGATCACTGCTTTCAATTGCGAACAACGCGCACTGCTGCTACATGAAGAAGCTCATGTGGGCGCTACGTCACCAGCGCGGGTTTCAAGCTGAAGATGGCTCGAAACCTCATCAAGAGAAGCCTTGCGTCGATTGTGGCAAGAAGCAATCGATGCTGGTCACTGCCGTGAGTCACTCAAGTCGGGGAGCCAAGAGACTGCAGCGTCGACGACATTGCAAACTCTGCAGACGTTATGTGTGTCCCGACTGTCGTCGACAGCACCAGCTCAGCTTCTTGCAGGCTGATAGTCGACTTACGCAGCACCAGATCACGATCTGTCAAGGCTGTGAAAGTGAAGCATTCGCTGCGAACACTCGCGGTATCATCCGTGACGAACTTCAGAACACTTCGACGCCTTTCTACGATTGGAGTGACGCATATAACACCTCATGACGCGGCTAGACATCTCAGACCAGAGCAGATAGCTGAGCTCACAGGCACGAAAGTATACACAAGACAGACTCGCTTCTATTCATCCTGGAACTTCGGACTTGTCTCTGTAGGTAGACGACCTACAATCAGTACGACGTGAACCTGAGGTCGGCACCTTCCGGTGCTGACTGCAGAACGTGGTCCACCATCTGCGGGATCATCCGCTGGTTCACAGTGTGCCATCCGAGCGAGAGGGATTGGTCGAAGCTGCCGGTCCAACAGTGCTCGTATCCGCGGCCGTCCGTGACGCCGTAGACAATCGAACCATTATAGTACGGCTCGCTGGTACTGCGCAAGAAGTCTTCAAGCAAGAACACGGCGTCGTTCAGGTAGTAGCTGTCCGTCACGCCCACAAACACATGCAGTTTGTTCACCAGCTTCTTCCCGAGACCGCGAGCTTGCCAATCGCGCTGCAGCTTGGCGCGCACATCGTAGTGCTCTTCCCAATACGCCACGACCTCGGGATGGATATCACCCGTGAGTTTATCCCACACCGCAGCTGGGTACCCGTCCGTCGAGTTCACAGGCGAGTAGACGGCTTGCCAGGCATCCCACTGACCACCGGAGCGTCCGCGAGTGCCTCTAGCCAACTCATGATGGTTTTCCTCCACCATCGTCTCCTCGATGTCCCCCAGATAGTCGCGTTTCGCGCCACGGTCCTTCTGAGTCCAATCACCACGAGCGTAGTAGGCATTTTTGTCCGTGAAGAGATCCACTTGTTGGAAGCGACGGAAGTCGAAGGCATCCGGACAGAAGGACCAGCAGCCGTTGCACTCCTCCGGGTAGTAAACTTGAACCGCGAAGGACTCCCAGCCGCCCGTGGAGCCTCCATACATCGTACGTGCCCAGCCAGCACCGATGCCTCGGAACTCACGCTCTAAGAACGGCAGGAACTCGAAGGTGATGGCGTCGCCGTATGGTCCAATATTCGCACTGTTAACGGCGTAGGAGTCGTCGTAGTACGGATTCGCGTGTTGTAGTTGCACGACGATCCCGCGTTTGTTGGTGAACGCGGCATCAGGCGCTTCCGACGTCCAGTTGGAGAAGAAATAGTAGCCATACTCTTCACTCAGCGACGCGCTGTTGAAATCCTCCGGCGCGGTAGCCTGGAAACTGTGCTCGAAGTCGCGATTGTAGTGTGTGTGGTACACAAACAGCGGGTAGTGGACGTCACTCATAGCGTCGTCAAAGAAGCGATGTGGCAGTAGCACCCAGGCCTTCAGAAATACGTCGGTACCCCAGAACTCGGACAGCGACGGACTTCGGAAGGTCACGTGTTTGAGCAGCTCATGAGGCTCTTGGACCGGCGGCAGCTCCGGTTCCACTTGGATCAATGCGAAATCCATCGAGAAATCACGACTTGAGTCGAATTCCACCAGCTTTGCCTCGCTGAAGAGCGTTCCAGGCGCAGTGAGCACACCTCCATCACTCTCGAAGGTCGTGAAGCGAGGCAAATGCAATTGCTGGCCGTCCGAGCGGTTGTACTCCACGTACGGATGCAATACAGCCTGCACCCAGTACTCACCAGCAGGCACATCGTCCAGGGAAAGCAGTGGGTAGCCAACTGCATGCGACGCATTCACCTCGCGGTACTCCGTCTCGCCCGAAGCGAAATCCCAGACGTCGACGGCGAAGATCTGCTGCGTTTCGGATGAGTCGTCGACCAGAAATCGTGGCTGGTCGAAGCCTTGAGGGTCCTCCACGGCGTATCGCCTGGCCAGACACAGCATCAAGCGGCCTGTTATGGGCTCACGGTGCGTTGTAGATGGGAAGCTCGCTCGGAAACGGATGGACGGTGCTGTCAAGCTGGAAACGGAGGCTGCCAAGTCGTCGGGAGCTTCGGAAGAGCCGTGACGCAGCAGCAAATAGCCTGAGATCGTGACCGTCCAGAGCAGTGCAGCACACGCGCCAAACGAGAGCTTGCGCCTGGAATTGCGCACTCTGGAGCCAAGCGTCACTGGAGACTTGCCGCTGCTGGCTAGCAGCGTCGAGTGCTCACTGTCAGAGGCTTGCAACGCCATGGGAACTGCAGGCAATCGCCGGAATTGGTCGAGTTCCGATGTGAGGGGACTTGAGGAATGTGCATGGCGGCAGAGGAGACGGAGAAGTGGAAGGAGGGGCAGCGGTGGCCAGCAAGAGAGCAGTCCATCCACCCAACACGAACGGGTTGGTAATGATGGCTTGATTTGGACACAGAGCGAGCAGCTCCCCGTTATATCTGATCGACTGAAGTAGCGCTGCTTTGCACGGGATATCCGATTCTACAGCAAACCAAGACAGACACATCTGTCGATCAGGCTCTGCTTGACACTATTTATCCGATTATACAGGTCCAGCGTCCAGACCACTTCTTCGTCGTGCGGAACATTCTTCATGCCTCCGGTGTTCACATGAACATGCGGCGATCGTGAGCTTCGTGCACCGTTGTACAACCGCTTATCTACCGTTTAGTGCAACGACATGTCTGTCCCGCTTCCGGATACAGTTCGAGGCCCCGTCGAGTCGGACTCGTCACCTGAAGTCTTCTGAACAGGCGCACGTCTCGACTTCTCTTCCACGTCGAAGCAGTGAGGCATCGAGGCTCGTAACGCAATGCAAAGGCTCGATATGGTGTAAGCGAAGGTGGTTCTCTTATCTTCAAAGCGCCGAAGTGCCGGGCAATGACTAGCACTCGAACTCTGACGCTCCTTCACGCTTTGTACAGTACAACTTGTATCTCTGTCTACTCACCGCTGTCGCTGTAGTCAGCGCTGGCTGACGTGCTGTTGTCGCCATCGCAGTCGCACTCGGCGATCGTGATCACAGCCTCCACAGCCGAGAGCCCGAGCTGGTAGGGCGTGCACAGACTCGTGGGGCGGTTGATGCAGTTGCGCACCTGCTGGAACGTCCAGAAGTCCGCCAACAGACAGATATCGTCGCACTTGGCTGCCTTCTCCGAGGGCTCCGAATCCCACGGTGTCGACTTCATGTGGGCGATGCGGTCGAACATCTCCTGTTTGCGCGTCACGGCCGACCGCTCTCCGTGCGGCGCGATGGCCTTCTCGCTGATGTGGATGTGTGCGGCGTCCGATAGTGTTGAGGAGGCGAGCAGCACGGCGAACAGAGCGGCGAACGTCTTCATCATGGCTGGCAGTTCTTGGGGATGAGGTCGAATTGCGTTCTGAAGCGCTCTGAACATGGATTCTTTTTGAGAATGCTATTTAGCCTCCTATTGATTAGCATATACCTGGTGAAAAGAGTACAGAAACCACGAAAAGGTAAGCTGAATGGCTCAATGAAATGGCATATCCTGGGAAAGAGACTAGGATCTGCTGACGAAGCCGCTGAGGTGTCGGCGTGTACTGTCGCACATTTACGTTAATAAAACAGACACAATTCAAATCATGTGGAATACCTAAAACATGGTTTTAGCTCACTCGAGGCCTTATTTTGCTTCAATCCAACGCTAAATTAGGTCCCTCGCGAAATGGCCGTTGAAGTCGCTGCCAACTTGTATCCGTGCTGTGCGGCGTCCATATTCGCGCCGTTGGTGCCGTTAACGCAATTACCTCCTCGCTTCCTTGTAGCATATCTCTCTCAATTCGATTGTCGGGCCCTCTGCCAAAAGGTTTGGAGCCAAAAAGAGAGATGCCAAGGCAGGCAGGCAGTGGTTGAAAGGGGCCTCCTGCGGAGTAGCCTCTGCACCAGCCTGAGCCAAAACTCCTGGGACGAATATCGCGGGAGGGATTTGTCTGTGGTCGCAAACCGGCAAGCATCCTTCGTATGTCTGTGGTACGATGGCGTTCGCGCATTGGCACGTGCTTCCGCATAGATACGTGCATGTTTCGTTGAAGCACTTCCTTCGCACAAATCACTATCGCCCCCCGATCGCACAAATCAATATCGATCCCAATCAGTATTGCTTTGTGCGAGACGAGAGTAGTGCTTCAACGCTACTAGATTACAGTACCCAGGCTGGTGTCGACACTCTACTTTGAAGCATCGATCGGGTCGGACTGTGGCTCCAATATGTCGCCATCAAGTGCAGAACTAACGGGACCGAGCTGGAGTGACGATCTGGCAGCCAGCACTTCCCACTGGAGATACAAAACGTTATGCTAGCGTTCACAAATTGCACTTGCCTGGCACTCCAACGTCCCACTGTGGACCATACGACAGACTGGAGGCTGGAGTGTTCATCTCAGACAACCAAGTCTTCATTGAAGAGCTACAGGTAGGTAAGCTTACCTCGCACGCTCTTCACGATGACGTTCATCTGCTATCCTTCCAAGGACATCACACTCAGAAGGTTTGCGTTCCAGGTAGAGGAAGTAGGTGGGGCCGCCATCTAAATGCTGCTGGGTATTGGCAAGCTTCAATTGTCTAAGATAAACCGCTGCAATAAGTAACTTTCACATTCGAAAGCGAGGGCCATTTGCGTGGTTGCATGCAGTATTGCGAAAGCAGCTAACGAGGTCTACGGCCCTGTAAGCCCCCAGCTAGTCGGATGAGTGATGGCGCAGGCTTCTTCAAAGTGTTGGACAGTCCGAACATCTTCGCAAGCAACTGCGGGACAGGAGGGCTTCCTTCATGGCGCCAGTCTTTCACAAATCAAAAAGTGGCAGGCTGCACGCTCCATTCCTGGTGAACAAAGCTAGGATGGGTCTCATGACGAAGGTGGACTCCGTGGGGGATTTATTGCGGGGTGCCCGTCACTCACAGGCACGTGACGAAATATGATTTCTGATGGCCACCTGTGCTATTACACTACATCAGTGTGCTATGTTACTGGAAATACAACATTTTAATCCAGATCACTGATATAACAATGTCGTTTATAGAAACTACTGATATGAGTGAGAAGTGTTAAGCAATCGGTCGACAGCTTGCCTCGTGTTGCTCCGAGCGCACGTGGGGGGCCAGCAGTAGTCATCTAGCAGCTTGAAGACGTCCCCCCTCTCCTTGGGCCTCGAACATCGTCATTGGCAATCGCTTCTCGCTTTTTATTGCATCGGAAGGCACTCCACAACCAAATTAGCTCGGCAAGCATCAAGACCTCCAGCACAATGTCGGCGAAGTTCACGAGCCCCTTCCCGCCACTCGAGCTGAGTTACCACGACGAGCGTGAGCTGGAAGGTGTCGCCTCTCGTATTGTGGATGAACACGCGCAGCTCTTCAACGCGTATCTCCATCAAGACCGCGGCCTCATCAACCCAAGTCGATGGAAACGTTTGCGACAACGCGAGAATGTCCACGTCTATCAAGAACGTCGAAGTTTCAGTCGAGCCACCTCGGACGGAGCGTCGGAGCTGCCCATATTACTCGCGGTTGGGACGATCGTGGGCTCTCTGGATGACGTCATGTACGGCGTACTCAACCCGACGCTGGCATCCATGCGGCTCAAGACCAGCTACGTCGAAGATGACCTGGTCGGTGCCGCTGTTCTGGCCACTGTGACCGAGCCGTCACGCAGCGAGCCCTTTCATTCGTTGACTGTGAAATGGGCCGTGAAAGGTCGAGGAGCGTGTGTCCGAACACTCGTGAAGGACCGAGACTTCGTGTATCTGGAATCCACGGGCATCGGGCAGTTGGACAATGGCGAACGACTTGGCTATCAGCTCCTGCACTCCGTGAGCTTCTCGGAAGTCCACGAACTGAGTGATACTTTGCGTGGCAACATGTCCATTTGTTGCGTCTATCGCCAGAAGACCCACGATACCGTGGAGCTGTTCATGCGTGGGTATCTGGATCCAGCGGGAGCTGTCATGCGGGCCATGGTCGTGAAATCAGCGGCGGATGTGATGGTATCGGTCTGCAACAACGTGTACTGCTCCGAGATGAAGAAATTGGCCTGGACGCTTCAGCGTCAAAAGGAGAAGACGCAAAGCGTCCGATCCCGGTCCGTAGTGGCGTTGACCATGTGCATAACGTGTCAAAGACGGTCAATGCCCCGCAGCTCCGCTCCAAGCAACGCGTCGATCTGTGGCGCGTGCTGTCAACGCGTCTGCCGGTCTTGTCGTATTCGCAAGAAACTGAGCTTCTTCACGAAGGACCGACGCCTTGTTCAAGAGCAAGTGTCATTCTGTGCTCGGTGTCTGACCCAAGCGATCAACACCAGCGCTGTCGTGGTGTCCTGCGACGAGATCCGGGCCAACGACGCGTACACTGGACTCCGATTCGTGCGCTCGGTCACTGTCCACTCCATCAACTCGACATGCAGCTTATCGCCCGAAGACGTGTCCAGTTCTTCATGGTGAATTGCACCATAAGCTTACATCTTACCGTTCGAGTGATTTCACTGCTGTATGCCTGTGCATAACGTTACCAGAACTTGGAAATTTGAGGCAAAGGGGAGCTGAACATTGCGGTCGCACGATCATTTCCTTCTCTGTCGACATGTGTATACATGTGCATGACTTGGTGCTGCTCGTCCCACATAGCGGCAGCGATTGGCGTTGCACCACGCGCTTCGACACGCAAGAGTTGAGCACCGTAGGGGCACCGAACCACATACTCACATACTTTACATGATACGGAGCCACGTCATCGTCGGGAACTACAGGTGACCCGATGCCTGAGCGACCCGTGGCAATGAAAGCAGCGGACGCAAGAGAGGCGAGTCGGTGGTGAGTGAGTGAGGTTGCTCACTGCGAGCGAGTGAGGTAGGTAGAACTTGTCCAGCAAAGTCTGCTTGCTCCTGTAAACTTTACTGTAAACAACCGTCCAATTTTCTACGTTATAAGTTTATCCAGTACTCTCGAATATGTATTAGAACATTGAGATATTTTAAATACTGGAGGAAAATGTAGTCCATTCAAATCAAACCACCTCATAAATATACAAAGTCCATTTGAATTCAAAGGTTTCGAAAGACGACATGCATGTAAAGGTCGCCGCCGGAAGTTCCAGGCCGTGGCCGACGCTCCAAGGGACCAGAATGAAGCGACGAGGTCGGAATGCGCAGCGGACATCCCACTCTTCAACCGCTCGCGCCAATGCCACTGTGATGCTGGTCGTCGTCCCCGCGATGCGCCTCGGAACGCTATGTTGTTCCAGAGAAAGCGAGAGACCTTTCCCCAACCGACACGCCAGGAGGAGCTGCTGGCTGCTGTAGGGGCAATCCACGCCCGCCCTCCTCCTCTCCTCCTCCCCGCTTCCCGCCACGGCCATCACGCCTTCCATTCGCCATTCCGACAGTCCGTCTAGTCTCAGCGTAGCTGTCCGAGTCTCTCTCTATACAACCGCCAATTCCGACCTTCGTCTATCATGGAGCGAGGCGAGCGAGGTCGACATGAGGCTGGCGGCTATCGGCGCTACACGCATCCGTCTCGAGAGTCTGATGGCGACAGTGAAGCTCCTCCGGAAGAGCGGCCGGGCCTCATGGCTCGACTCTACGGGCGCGAGCGCCTGGTGTTCTCAAGCCAAGACCTCTGCGACGACCTGCTACGATCGATTCCGAAACTGCATGCGGCGTTGGAGAGCCATCCAGCCACCAACCAGCAGCTTTGGAAGCGCACTTTCAGTGGCAGTAGCACTGTGGAGACGTTCGAGCTCGTAGGGACGCCGCCTGACGCCGAGACGAACCGCAATGCCGTCCAATACGCAGTGGCCGCATCGACGACACTGCAATGCCATCTGAACGAAGTGCTCAACGTGCTGATCAGTGCGAACTCAGCTGATTATACAGCCACAATGCAGACGCTTAACGGTCGACGATTCGACGGAGGCGACGTGCTCTATCACGAACGCTGTCGACTGCTCGCCGCTGATGAAACAGTGGAAGAAGAGCAGCAACACGGCGAGAGTCAGGCGTTGCTTGGCGTTCAAATGGCCACTTTACGGCCCAGTTGGCGGCTTCATCTGCTCCCAGATCGACTCTGCCGTCCGGAACGACGTGGGATTCAGAGCTTGTGCTTCGCGACGTTCACTCATCGCTATCCAGACTCCAATCGCGCTGTTCATGTCATGAAGACGCTGCCTAAACGGATTCACGACCAGATCGTGCCTCGTGCCTTCCATTCGGCGCTTCGTCGCGATGTGGACCACCTCGGGATAGGATTCGACATTGAAGCCGTGCCTGCAGACCCCGAGGCCACGGGGGCGGCCGCTCAACGCCAGGTTACGCGGGTTTTCGTCCATGGCTACGCTGCTTCCCCCGGTTCTGACGCGTTCGACCGCCATTTCCCAACTTTGGAGAGCGGCAATGGACGTCCTCGAGGACGCACTGCACCTGAAGATTGGCAGCGGATCAGTCCTCGAGTGGTGAATCCGGAGGCGCGGCATGTCCTGGAGCTCCTGACCCATCAGTTATGCCAGTTCGAACGTGTGATCGGCCGTCGACGTTTTGGATTCCAGTCGTTCATCTACTTCCCACCGTCGAGCAGTTCCCAGAACGATGGGAAGACGAGCGGTCCGTCACTCCGCAGTGCCTGTTTGATCTGTCTCAAGCGGTTCACACTCTTCCGACGCGAGTTCTTCTGCCAACTCTGCGGTCATCTCGTGTGTAGTGAATGCTCGCAACTGTACGAGGTGGAAGCGCGGGTCGGAGACGTCCGGAAGAACCGCGTGTGTCTGCGGTGTGTGGTCCGTGTGGACTCGTGTCTCTTCGCGGAAGAAGATTTGGTGGCAGCGTTGGGCCCCACTGTGGTGCCGGTTCGAGGCAGTTCTGAGTGGTCTCGCGTCTTCCAGAGTGACGAACTGGACGGCTATGAGGACGACGATGACGCTGAAACAGCCTCGCTCTCTTCGGATGCCAGCTCACGGACTGAGAGCGATCGGGACGGAGGCCTCGCCGGGCAATTGTACTCTCAAGATCCGACTGATCGGTCCGTCGGACTCGCGCAGCTTGGTCAGTTGTTGGTCAACGCCAAGTCGAAGATGGAAGGCTATCGAGCAGGCGCTCGCCCTCGATCTCGCACTCGGACGAAGTCCAGATCTCGGTCACGAGCTGGCACGGGCTCGAATTCCAACCCCAAGTCCTCGGAAAACGGCCCCGAAGTGAAGACTCTGAAAGAGCGGGTTGAAAGGCAAGTGGAGAGTCATTTGAACCGCTCGTTGCGTGACGCGCAGCCCCAATTCCCGCTTTGCAACCTGGAGACGGCGGATCTGGTCCGCGACTATCGATACACCTTCGATACCAGCAAAACGACGTACAAGGACCATCCGCTGCCTCCCACGCCGTCTCCAGCTCGAGAGGCTCGTCGACTGCACCATATCCACGCGTCCGGGATCTTGGAGCCGGAATTCGACCATTCCGCCTTGGATCTACTGGCTCAGGTAGCTGCAAAACGAATGGGCTGTCCCATCGGCTTCGTGTCGCTGGTGGACGACAAGCTCTTCCATTCCGTGGGAACGTACCCCCCGCGTAACTTCGGGCTACAAACCCCACGAGCGGAGAGCATGTGCTCGCACACCGTGTACGTGGACAAACCGCTGGTGATTAAGAACGCACAGACTGATATGCGCTTTGCTCAGATGCCGGTGGTGCGGGACCATGGCATCCGCTTCTACGCGGGCTTCCCGGTTCGAGCGCCGGACGGGTCGATCGTGGCGTCGCTTTGTGCGACGGACCGCGTTCCCCACAACAACATCTCGGCTGTGGACTACGCGGTGATGCAGACACTGGCCTCGGTCGCGGCTGAGCTCGTGGCGCCCTCGAAGAGGGTCGTGAGCATCCCGCAACAGCCTCGAGTGCGTGCTGGCTCCAGTGCTAGAAGCCAATTGAGAACGCCCAGTCGAAGCCAGAGCCGAAGCAGAACGCAGTCGACGAGGAAAGACCGCGAATCGAAAGTCACCACGATCTCCAAGTACCGACAGACTGGGGTGGAGGAGAAAGCGGAGAGCAAAAGAGAGACTGCTCGAGGCTACCGGTAGATTCGGCGAGGCGTTTGAGCGCATGGTGTACTGCTGTTTGAGGGTGTTGGTGATATTGATGCTCGACGCACATAACATTGAGTTACTGCTGGGTGTTTAGTGAGATGAGGTGACCACCGTGACGCACAGGGCCACCGACGGTCGCCGTTGACCTCCGAGCCACCAAAATGCACATGATGCACGTTAGGAAGACTGCCCCAAGCTTGCTCAGCGTCCGAGCCTCTACTCATTGCAACGTTACCTACGACAGCATCGCGACTAGAAGGAGGGAGGGTATCGAGCGACGCTTGAACGAGGACCGAGTCGAGGCAGCAAGTGCAGCAGGAGTTCTGTCTTTGCCCGGCGGAACTAATGCACGAGAGACAAGTACATGAAGCGCCTGATTAATCCATCAAGACACCGAAGCAGCGCGGTCAGGGGGTTGCAAGGGCAGCGAGGACGCGACGCTCAAGCAATCCGGTCTGCCCAACAATCAACAGTCACACTTGACGACAACCTGACAGCGGAACACTGCAACGCTGACGTACGCGGAGACTACCTGTGATGTAGCATTTGTTGTCGTTAACCTACCGAAACGAATGCTGGAGGTGAAGTTGACACTGCATTATCGACCTAACATACAGCATTGGCCTGGGATGCAACATTTCCAGATGAAGGTATCGGATAATGGCGATCTTGGAGGTTGTCGCAGTAGGCAGCGGAAGCAACAGTAGCAGCCTCAACGTCTACTCGAGTCCAGCGGCAGCGTTGTTGGCCGAGAGGTGTGGACAACTCCGTTGTTCTGATCCGTGGAACTGCTGTGTAGAGAGTTGGAGGTGGTTCAAGTGCGTCACAAGCCGACCAGCTTGCTGTCCATAGGCCGTGACTCACTGGGTGGCGGTAACGCAGAAGCTCGTTGCATTCTGCAGTCGCGACTGGGTTGGAGGAGATGCAGGCCTCAAACCCGACACGCCTTGCACCTTCCCATGCAGTGCTGGCATGCTGCTGACGGTTGGGTGGAAGATGGTGCCATCGTAAGAGTCAGCTTTGCGCGAAGAGTAGGAGCGACGTTGCACACCAGGATGTCGAATCTCGTACAGCCGCACGTCCGGATCCTTTCCGACAGTCTGCAACACGTGTCTCCTTCGATCGTTGAAGCCAAAGGCACGGCGACGTTAAACCGTCCGCTCTCCATCTCCCAAGGAGTCCAACGTCGCCTCGATCCCTTGAAATCGCCAGCATTCGACAGAGTGCAGGGCTGTAACATTACGCAGAACGAAGAGCGCGTGGGGACACCTGGGTGGATGACTTGACCACTCTGCAAAGGAACTGCCAGCTCCGACAGTCCCCTATTTGAGAGCAGGCGCTGGTAAATCGGCGTTAGGATACGCGGGCGAGTAGAGGCTCGGCCCACCGAGGCGCAAGCTTCGCCAAGGATTATGCTTTGCCATCAAGGGGCGTTGCGCTTTCTCTTGGAAAATACAAGAAAGCGCTACAAAAGAGCGCAGCAGTTGGCGGAGACCATTGTCCCAGCTGCAAAATTGGCTCAAGCACGGCTCCGCGTGTATCCAAGTCCATTCCTCCATCCATCAACCAGGTGGTCCAGCCGAAGCTGCAGTCATGATCTGTCGAGTCTCCCATCGAGTTGAATCAAGGAAGCGACGACCAGCTGGGATTTTGGTGGGGGAGGAGCGTCGAGAGGGAGCCTGGGGATACACACCCTCTCATCACCCCGACGCAACGCGGGAGCTCACCAAATTCGAGCTCCTGCGACCGACCGAACACGGGCAGCAGCGCCTCGCCGTCGCTAGACGCACTGCCGGACTGCTGCCAGTGTGTGAGCGACAGAGATACTTGATCGCCTGATCACACGCGCTGTCAGTTGTTGGGCAACTTCGCTGACGCGATCCCACAGGCTGCACCGTCCGTGCGCTGCCAGCTGAGCAGCTCACCACGACGACCACCATTCACCTGTGACATTCGATGCCTGTTAATTTCGATATTGTTTGACTTTGATTGGCAATAAATAGAGTTGTGCTGTCATGTCCTCACTCAGTTCGTGATGTCCTTTTGATACTAGATTCGTTTATAACAACTACGTTTATATGTGATATCGGAGGGACTACCCAGTGAATCCTGTCTGAATCGAAGTGCTGACGGCCCTCCTTCACCGTCTGTGGGGACAGCAACAGCAGGTTCCCCCGCCCCACGAAAGCTCGCAATCTTCGCCTCCGCTAGCCAGGAGCCAGTCGCCAGTCGCCAATTTGCCTTCAAGTGCTCGCAGCTTCTTCCCAGTCCAGCCAAGTCGGTTGCGCTTCACCAACTACCCTCGTTCACCTCTCGGTAACCCTATTCAACTCTCCGAGTCATGAGTTCGGTCCGATCGGGACGTTCGGGCAGCGTGCGCTCCGGAAGAGCAGGTTCCCGCGCTCGAGCGCCAACGTATCATCGCAAACAGTCGACTGCGCCGTCCAGTCGGTCCTACCAACAGCCACAGCAACCCCGACGCGCCGGGCTGGCGATCCACGGGGACTATGGCACGGAGCAGATGCTGTTCACGGACCAGGAGATGGCGGACGATCTGCTGGCCACGATCCCCAAGCTGCACGCCGCGATCTCCACGAATGCTCGACGCAGTCCCATGTGGAGCCTCAAGGGCCGCAAGGACGGCGTGACTTCGTACGAATTGGTGCCGAACACCGACGGCCGCAGTGGCTCGGACGACATGGATCTGGCCTGCGCTTCCATGGCCAAGACGGAGCTCAAGTGCCATCTGAACGAGGTGCTGAACGTGCTCATCAGCCACGAGTCCAGTGACTATCAGAGCACCATGTCGGCGCTTTGCGGCAAGAAGTTCCGGGACGGACGCGTCATGTTCCAGCAGCGTTGCAACTTCTCGGAGGAATCGCGGCAGACACTCGCAGACCTGGATAATGCGTCGCAGGCAGTTCCGGAAGGGCAGAAGGTGCTCATCAGCGTCAACATGGCGACGGTGCAGCCGACGCTGCGTCTGAAACTGCAGACTAAGAAGCACCGACAGCCGCAGAAGCTCTGCTTTGCGTCGTTCACGCACCAATACGCGAGCAAAGACCGTGCTGTTCACGTGATGAAGACGCTGCCCAAGCGTGTTCACGACGAACTGGTGCCTCGCTCAGAGCGTACGGCGCTGCGTCGCGAACTGGATCACTTGGCTGTGGGCTTCGATATCCAGTCGACGCCGGCGCCGGGCGGTAGTAGCAGCCAGAAGACCAGCATCATCGCGCATGGCTACGCGGCCGTGACGCCGCCGGAAGCCTTCGGAGCGTACGCGCCGAACCCTCAATCGCGCATGGCGGCCCCCAGTCCGTCCGAGGTGGCTCGACGACGCGCTGCCATGGTGAATCCGGAGGCCAAACACGTGCTGGACTTGCTGACGCGATCGCTGAAGGAGTTCGAGCGTGTGATCCGACGACGTCGCTTCGGGTTCCAGTCGTTCGTGTACTTCCCCACGGCGTCGGCGAGCGACCCGGCACTGCGGTCGTGCTCCATCTGCTCCAAGAAGTTCTCGCTTCTACGTCGCGACTTCTTCTGCCAACTGTGTGGCCACATGGCCTGCAAGGACTGCTCGCAGCTCTACGAGGTGGAGGCGCGGGTGGGCGACGTGCGTCAGAACCGCGCCTGTGTGGAGTGCGTGGTGCGGGTGGACGCCTGTAAGTTCGAGGACGAGAACATCATCGCCGCTCTCGGCCCCGTGATCGTGAGCGACGACCGCTGGTTCTCCGAGAGCGAGCTGGAGTCGCTGGACGACGACATGGAGACGGCTTCGCTCACCAGCGACGAGTCCTATCCGTCCTATGCTTCGGCCAACGACGTACTTCGTGACCAATTGGCGTCGGACGACCCGAGCACGCGGTCGCTGGCGCTCGAGCAGCTCGGCCACCTCGTGAGCCCCACGTCTTCCTTTTCGTCTCAAACCAAGCCCAAGCGGCGACGCAAACACCCCAAGACGTCCAAGCCGCAACCCAAGGACCTATCGGAGAAGGTGCGCTGGGACATCGAGCACCATCTGAAGCAGAGTCTGCGGGTGGCTGAGAAGAACACGAGGCCCGAGGACTGCGTGGTGGCCGATCTGGAGCGTGATTACTCGTACGAGTTCGACAGCTCCCGCACCCGCGACCCGAACCATCCGCTGCCACCGGTGCCACGGCACGACAAGGAGGCCAAGCGGCTGCAATACATCCATGAGTCCGGCGTGTTGGACCCGGCGTACGACCGCACGGCTCTCAATCTGCTGGCGCAGGTGGCGGCCAAGCAACTCAACTGCCCCGTGGGCTACGTGTCCATGGTGGGCGAGGAGACTTTCCACGCCGTGGGCACCTTCCCGCAGCGCCCGCCCGAGATGAGCGTGGCTCCGCGCATTGAGAACATGTGCGCGCATACGGTGTACGCGGACGTGCCGCTCGTGGTGAAGAACCCGCAGCGAGACATGCGCTTTGCCCAGATGCCCATCATCAAGGACGCCGGCGTCAAGTTCTACGCGGGTTTCCCCATCCGCGCGCCCGACGGCGCCATCGTGGCGTCGCTCTGCACCTCCGACTTCAAGGCGCACGACAGCATGACCACCAAGGAGTACGCCACCATGGAGACGCTCGCCAAGCTCGCTGGCCAGCTTGTGGCGCCCCGCCAGCTCGCCACCTACTAGGAAGCAGCTGGACAGTCAATCAGTCGAGCGACGAGGCGATCGCAGTCTCGGAATTGCCTCTCGCTGACCGTGTTGAGCGTAGTTTATGCGTCTTTGAGCGCCACATTTCCGCAAATCCACTTGCATTTCCGCTTCTTAACCCCCTTGGTGATGACTGAGCGTCCAAAAACAACTCAAGACGTCCAGGATACCCCTTGGCCAAGCGTTGCCGGGCCGACGAAACCAACGGCCAAGTGGTGCGGAGCCGGCGGAGGCGCCAGCTTATTCGGATCGGAGGGGCATGTCTCCCGTATTGACGCCGAGGACACGCGGAGATGCCGCCCACTGCTCTCCAACGCCACCTTCAACGTCAACATCCAAGCCGGTAGCCGACCAGATGGAGAGCATGATCCAGGCCGCGCACCAGCATCTGTCGGACGCGTCACCTCGTTCCAGTAGCGCACGAGCCACTCGAAGGCAGCGGACCAACCAGGAGGAAGTCGTTCGGTCTCCGAGGCCGCGGTCGCGGATCGATACCTCGGTCTCTGAGCCCGACGTCAAGCCCAACGTGGTGAGGCTGGTGGACCACATGGACGGCTTCCCGTTGGTTCCGCTGCTGTTGATCCCGCAACTTGGACTCGCCGATCTCGAGCAGGTTGAGCGCGGTCTACTCGAGCTTTTGGGCTCTCTGGGGCCACACGAAAGCGACCAGCAGCTCGGTAAGTACGCGGGTCGACAGCTCTCTCTAGTGCAGCGGCAATTGGCGCAACAACGAGCGCAGGCGCGTGTTCTTCAGCTGCTGCGTGGCGATCTACCTGTCGTGCTGGTGCCCATCGTCCCGCCAGCTTTGAAGAAGAGCTTGTCAGCGTCGACGACGACCCCAATCTTCCTGACACCACGGTCTGCACCGTCCTACTCCGCTTCAACCTCGAGTTCTCCACGTGACAAGCGGAAGTCTGGCGTGAGAGCACACGCGTCCACTGCCTCGCTACCCTACGCTCCTCGTTCTCCCCCTATCAACAATAGTGACGGGGCGGGGAACCGCCACTGGAAGAGCAAGAAGGCGGCAGTGCAGATGGCACGCGCGATGGTACGCGCCAAAGCTACGACCACGACTACTGCTGTCTCCACGACGGGCTTTGTGATCGTATCGAATGACTCCAACTCGAGGAAACGACGGCGACAGCGCGTTCCAACGAAACTCAGTGCAGAAGAAGAGACCCAACGGCATGCGCGGCAACTGGAACGTGACCGTGAACACCGGCGACAAGCTGCCTATCAACGGCTGATGGCGCGACAAGAGCTGCAAGCCAAGAAGCAGCAGGAGAGACAGAAGAAGGGTGGACATGCTGAGGCTTTGGTGAGTCGACAAGATCGGCTGGAGAGCGACAGCGACAGCGCCGTCAGCGATGTGAGCAATTGCTCCGAGAGCGACGAGGCCAACGAGAAGGCGATCCAGGCGATTGAGGTGCAAATCCAACCAGCAGATGAGGAAGACGACGAGGGAGACAACGAAAGTCTCAGTGAGACAGAGGAGAGCAAGGAAGGCGGAGACGGGAGAGTTGGGGCCGTTGGCGACCCGGAGGAGCAAGCTGGGGATCCAGAAGGCAACGTTCAAGGGAACGTGTCGACAGACCTGATCGAGCATAGCGTGGATCTGGTAGAGAACGGCACGGCCGCTTCTAGCCCGACGACCAGTCGCGCTTCATCCCGTGCATCTTCAGCGGCCGAATCCGAGGAGACCGAGCAAGTCCATCAAGAAGCAGCAAAGGTGACACGCTTGCCGTTGGAAAATGGCGGCGACGAAGATGAGACGCAAGCGCTGGAGCTGCAGAGTCGACAGGAAGAAGCGATCGCCCACGACCTGCAGCTTTTCATGGCAACGCGCATGGCCGCCAAGCTGGAGCAATTGCAGGCAGAGAAGAAGGCCAGAGCAAACACGAGGACGACTTCATCTACCTCGTCGCGTCGTGACGTGACCCAAGAAGCGCTGCACGTGAGCTTGTCCACCAGTGATCCATCCCCTTCACACTCACACAGCAGTGAGGCAGTCAGCACGGACGAGAGTGAAGCCAGAGAGGACGCGACCATCGCTGACGCTCGCCTAGATACTCGACAAACTGAGATCAACGTCGTCACCTCATCTGCCTCAGCACTCCACAATGAGCAAGTCGCTGGCGACCAGCAGCAGGCTCAAAGCTGGGCGGGTGACGTCCGCCAAGCGCCAGTCGAGTCCACGACCTGCAGCCAAACCAGTGTGAAGACGTTGGGACTCCCTCGAGCACCTATGGTCGAGTGCAAGGACTACCGGCCCTACTTCAGCACTTTCCACTGCATCCTCACATCCGTCTTCGAGCAGTGTCATCAGCACACCTCGTCCAATTCGTCCTCCTCCACCTCGCTGTATCACCGACCCGTGGGTGCTGGCGGTGAGCACACACTGCGTCTGCAGTTGAAACTCTACGAGAGCTGGCAGAGCATCATGCAGGACTATGCGACGGTGTTTGGCCCCAAGATCGTGGCCCCCGAAGGAATGGTGCCTGCAGCCGCAATGACGCCCTGGACGCCGCACTACCGGATCAATTCGACGGCTCGGAAAGAGGTGTGCGACATCGTGACGGACGCGCTGAAGTGCCTTGGCGGTGATTGGGAGGAGCATCCGTCTGGCCTCGGACTCAAAACCACGTGGAACTTGCTCTGGACGTGGAGCAAGCCGCGCGTGGAACGCCAGACGCTGCTGACGTGGCAGAAAGTGAACCATTTCCAGCACGCCAAGGCGCTGACACGAAAGGATTGTCTAAAGAAACACATTGGCAAGTACCTGGCGGCTGGTGGACGGTTGCGCCAGGCCTTCGACATCATCCCACCCACATTCATACTGCCCAAGGAGTACGTGGCCTTCGTCCAGGCTTTCCAGGCGCGGGGTGAGCGACTGCGAGAGAGTGGAGTAGCTGAGGGGAAGAACGTCTGGATCATGAAACCCGTGGCGCTTTCACGCGGACGCGGCATTTCACTGGTGAACGACCTAAGCCATGTCATCTACGGCGACCAAGTGGTGGTTCAGGAGTATATTGCCAGGCCGCGATTGCTCGATGGCTTCAAGTTCGACTTGAGGCTCTACGTTCTCGTGACGTCCTTCAATCCGCTCGAGGCTTTCCTGTACGACGAGGGATTTGTGAGACTGTGCACACGGCCCTATGAGGACGGAGACCTCACGAATCTGTTCGTTCATCTCACCAACAGCAGCATCCAGAAGGACAATCAGGATGCCATTGCTGGCAGCGCTAACCCGATCGCAAGTGCCATGGCTCAAGCCGACATTGGGACAGGGTCAAGTTCAAATTCTGGGTCAAAACATGGGTCAAGCTCCCTTGAAAACGAGACCAAAGGGCCCGGGGCATCGCAGTCCGAAGCGGGAGGTACGAAGACGACACTGGCGTATCTCTGGCGGAGGCTTGAAGCCGAGGGAGCTGACGTGGCGCAAGTCAAACGCGATATCGACGAGGTGGTTCTCAAGGCGCTTCTCTGTGGCGAGGACCACATCCCGTTCCAGGTCAACAGCTTCGACCTGCTGGGTTACGACATCTTGCTGGACGCCGACCTGCGTCCGTGGCTCATTGAGATCAACTCCTCGCCCTCCATGGCGCGTGACAACGACCTGGACTTCCAGGTCAAGGACGCCATGATGTTGGACACGCTTCGGGTGGTCGATCCCTTGCACTTCGACCGGGCCAGACTGGCCGAGGTCATCGCGCGACGACAGCACGACCTCGAGGCCGAGAAGAGACGGCCTCACGCAAACATGCGCCACCCACGCGAGGCTGAGGAGCTGGCGACCCGGCAATTGAACGAGGACCTCACCGCTATCTTGCGTGGTCGAGTGCCCCGGGCTTATGGAGAGCTGCCGGAGGCGGTGGGGAGCTACCGACGACTGTGTCCGCACACCTCGACCTACAATCAGCTGGTGAAGCTCAAGAGGAGCTGCTTGCGGGCGACGGACCGAAAGGTGTAGATAGCAGCCACGATAAACTGGCGGAGCACATCAGCATTGCGCCGTTGAGGACTTATAAACATGATCTTGCACATGCAACCATCACTCTCTTCAAGGACACTCACTCACAGATATGGAAATATCGTTCGGTTGAAATATGTTCTGAATGTTTCGTCGATCCGGTAGCGTTTGTGGCGTGTGGATTTTGGAGCGCGATCTTTCTCCAGGCTTGCGCATTATTTCATGCACATGCACATGGTGACAAGTGTGTGTGTGTGTGTGTGTGCATTAGCCACAAATGCGACGCTCGCGTCTGCACCAGCAAAGTCTCGAGAAGTATAAAACCAAGCTGTGGACGATTTTCCCCCTTTTTGTCGTGTAAACACCTCGGTTTAAACAAACGTACCAACACTTTCGCGAGTGTATGCTCGCACGCCTTCTAGATACAACCGACACACGCTCTCGATCTGAGAGCAGGGACCAAGTGGCGCCCAGTCGCTCTCCAAGATCTCCACGAGGTATTGATGCATGTGCGCTCGCTCATTACCAACGTTCCACCTCTTCTCGGACCTCAATTCGACACTTTGACACTGCCGGGACCACTGGTCTTCCACCCAAATTGCGCAAAATGTGCGTTGCAGTTTCGCCAACGTGGGCGTTATGCTTCGTCGTGTGTTTTAAACTTTCTTATTTCTGACATCGTAACCCGGGCCAGTCATGACGGTACGCGCAGAGTGTAGGTTCTGCGTGTCCTTTCTCCCGTCCGCCCCAGCCCTAATAGAGCTTGACCCGTTTTCTCGATGGAGTGATGATCGCGAATGATGGTAATTAGGAAAAAAACCTCGGTGCTGGAAGCCAGCGAGGCCCTGTTCTGTTCCAAGGTTTTTCCGAACTCACTTGACGTTTGTATTGGACCGCGCCGGTTGGAGGAGCTGTTGGAAATTGGAAGCCCGAGGGACCAACATCCCATTTCGGAATTGACCGCGGCTGGACCCGGAGGCGGAGGAGGCAGGAGACAGGAAGGCACGACGACGGCCCCGCGCTCGTTCTAGGCGACAGGCGAAGCGTCCAGGCGGCGAGCTGCAGTGTTGAAGCGCAGACAGCCGACGACTTCGACTTCGCTTTCGATTTCGACGACGAGGCGGTGATTCGCTCGCGCGTTCTGTCCGGGAGAGTTTGTCTCGCTGGACCAGAGAGGAGATGCCGGTTGCTGGAGTGGAGAAGGAGGAGGAGGCGCGGAGCTGGACGCATCCTCGAGGCGCGCTGCATGTGCTGAAGCGAGGACGACCAGCGGGATCAGGACCTTCTTTGATTTCGAGTTCTTCCGGCTCTTCGCCGTTGAACTCGTCGTTCGGCGCGGCGGTGGCGCCGTGCTGTTGTGTGGAGAACTGTATGGAGTCGCGTGAATCGTGGTGTGGCGTGTGTCACTTGCGCCGAGAAGAAGACCCCGCGCTGGAAGGCGACGTCGATAAGTTATGGCCGAGTCGTCGGGAGCAGAAGCAGGACGGAGTGGCGTTGGCGACAACGTTGGATGCGGTGGAGTGTCCAGTGGACAGCGGCGGACTCTGTGGCGGTCCTGGAGGCTACAATGGAGAGGACTTCGGAACGTTGGGTCCACCTCCTTCGTGCTGCCCTGTGCTTTGCCGCCAGAAGGCGACGGACTTCACCGCGGCCCGTGAAGGGAAGCGAGCAGGGTTCTTTGATCGACCGAGCCGTCCTTCAGCAGGTCTACCGGTGCAGGCCAGTTTGGTGTCGCGTGCCAACCGTCGAGTTCCTTCCCTGTCGGATCGCTGTACCTTCGGCTTGTAGGAGCCGGCCGGTGTCTTGGTGAACGGTGCTTTCCAGCCAGGTCTTTCGGATTAGTTGAGGTAAATAGTGTGCGAAGCCCTGGCTTGAGGTATGGCGAGTGGCACAGGTGGCGTCTCGATCAGCAGAGGCAGATCGTGTGTGGCTTTGTTGTCACGCATCCGTTCGCCAGTTAGGACAGTTTTTCCTGCATTCTTGGCAGGACAGAGAAGACAGACGAGGACGAGGAGGACTGATATTGCCAGGATTAACTTAGCGTTGACCACGGACACGTGCAGCAGCGCATGAATGAAAAGAAGCACCGACAACCGAGGAAGCGGCTTGTGGAAGCTTGGGGGAAGCCTCAGCTTCGGCCCCAGATAGAGTGGGGACACAGGCATAAGCGTTGGAAATAACTTATCGAATACAATTCACAGAAGCAAGCGTCTGGGCAAACTCGTGCGTGATGAAGTCTTCCGAAAGCCTTGGAAGCCAGAGAGGCCATGCAGATTGTGCAGCCGCTTACAATCATTCAGTGGAGCAGGAGTCAACATTCCACGGGACGAATAGACTGCCACAGTCGTGGTATTCGTGGCACTGACTGCACCGTATCCACCCCAGCAAATGGGTTGCCAACTTCGAGAAAGAGGTGGAGATGAATGCGAGGAGAGGCACATGCCATGCCATGCAATGCTGCAACACAACGTAGTGACGCATAAGATTTGGTGGAGCCAGCGGTTTGCTGAAGTACCGGTATAAACCGGTAGAGTCTCATGTGTCTAAAGTCACCACTTGAAGGATACGAGTATACTCGTTTGCTATACAGAAGCGTATATTTTGCAGTTTCGAATCCCAGGCAGTAACCTCCTCTGTTTTCTGGTGGTTTCCCACCCCATTTAGAAACGTCGCGTCCGCCACCGCACAACCTCCCCTTTAGAAACGAAAACCCCCTTCTGTTGACGCTCCATTTCTAAATCCCATTCTGTGGTCAGGCAGAGAGCAGAAACGTCACGTCCCCCTGGAAGAGAGCAGCTCCGCCCGCTTGCTCTCCTTCTCTACTGCATTGCTCTTCTTGCGTCGGGCGCGACGCAAGCCTGGTGTGTGGGTCGTCTCGCCTGCGTTCTCCGCTCTGCAGCCATGTCTCCCGCGTCTCCGCAGACGCTGGTGGCGTCGCTTCCGGGCGTGATGACGTGCAACGGCCTTCGCGTGGGCTCGGGGGCCTCGGCGTCGGCGGCGGTGGCGGCTTCGGCGGTCAAGATGCCCACGGCCACAGCCACCTCCGCGGTCGCCACGGCGGCGGTCGTGTCTCCCGCCTTGCGCGCCGTGTGCGCGGGCGCAGTGGCCGGCGTGGTGGCCGATTCAGTGGTGCATCCACTGGAGGTGATCAACCTGCGCATGAAGATCCAGGAGCGGCCCAGCGCCAAGT
>MBAC02011251.1:0-11890 GCA_001712635.2 Nothophytophthora sp. Chile5
CACTTCCGGCCCGCAGGGCGTATAGCGATATCCGCCTAGCTGTATACAGCCTCCGTATACAGTCTCTGTGACCACACATTAAGTAACCCAGTTACGTTTGGGTCATTGACCGTGTAACCCCGTTACACTTTGACCGATTCGAGAAGACGCCCGACATACAATTGCGTTGGAGATCGGCCATCCACCCGAGGAGTCTGCAGCGTGCTGGGGTGTGGTTGTGGGAGCCGGCGTGGTAGTTGATCAAGAACGAACTTGGTGGGTGTTGTCTGCGTTGCCATAGCGATGGCGACTGCATGCACGGGGCATGTGTGAATGCTGATGGCATCGGCAAAGAGTGAGAGCCCTTAGACACTTGCAGTTTTGTGACGCTTGATATTTACGTAGATACAACCACCTATAATTCACAGGAAATATTTAGCCACACAGCCATACAGCTCGCAAGTCATTCTCAACTCCAGCAGCACGTACTTGGAGAGACGGAGATCTGGGACTTTACCAGTGATTCTATATCGGAGGATCGGCCCAACATACACCACAGCAATACAAATAGGGCAGCGTCACTGTAGTCGCGCGGCGTCGTCGCAATCCTATACAAAAAGCCAGCCATCCGATCCGAGTCTCTTTTGGTGCATGGCGGAGCTTGATGCACGAAGTCTGTTCCGCGGTTGTGCAGTATTTCGATAACACCGACGTGATCGTTTTTAATCGCCTCGCACAAAGTTGCTCTAGCTTGAGCACATGTTAAGGAAGTGTTTCTTAACATGGCTTATGTAAACCACGATAGAGCCTCCCGATAGAGGCGCGCCTCTGGTGGCTTCATCGAAAGCCAAGTAGACGGTGTATTTGTCCATTAGCCAGGAAAAACCATCGCCAGTGCTATCCGCCATAACAAAAGCCTCGGCTACAATCCTTTCTACTCGTTTGCCCGCCAAGAACACGTCGAACGATTTCATCGCGGTGGCGACGGCATTTTGCGTTGAGGCGGGGGCGAGGTTGAGTATCGACATGTTGGCAACTGAAGACGATGGCGAATGAGCTCTTCGCTTCCTGGTGTTCTCACCTGGAAGGACAAAGCCAATTTGCACGTCTACACGCTCGAGAATGTCCGAAAATCTGTTTTTATTTTCTGATTTCTCAATATCTTCAGTTTACTATGCAAATTTGAAATCGTGAATAAATGTCGAACAAAAAATGTCCGAGCGGTCCGAATTTACCCGGGGGTTGGAAACGCGGTTTTATGGAGCATTTGGTTACATAAACAAGGCAACTGTTGTCGATCGTCAGCATATCACTGTTGATTTAAGCAGAACAGGGCCGTTCTGCTCTTATACTCGATGTCAAGCGCTCTTATAGACAGCGGTCAAGCTGTTCCAAATATGAAATCGTGTCAGGTAACAATACCGTCCGAATACCGTTCGTTTCCATAATGTACGTGTCCGATATAACATATTGAGCGTGTCATCCAACCTGCTTGGTTGCGACGCAGCACACACGAGCCGGGCCTTCCAAGAGCTACCGGCATTTCGTTTGTGTCGCGGCTGCAGTGCGTTTGGCTAGCGAACGCAGGAGCGTTTGTAGAGCTGTCCGGAAGATCAGCCGGACCAAACCGCCGCAGTGGAGGCGATCGCACAGATCCGAAGCCTCTGTCTTGACCGTCCAGACGACGAGAGTCCTCGGCGTAACAGTGCTGCCATGCGATTCTGGCGAGCTCTCCGATATCGTCGCGGCGTCGACGAAGCGCACGAGAGCTAGGTGGCTTTTCAGCGGGAACGGACCGAACTTGCGCACTCGGTAGCAGATCGAAGGGATTTTTAACTGGGCGTCGGGTCCCTCGCTCTCACTGCCCACTGCTGCATCCGATTCTTGCGGCAAACCCGCAGACAGAATCTCTTCTTCAACGCCAAGTGGCACACGGCGCACGTAGCCCGTATACCCGCGGCCAACACCCTCGCGCACTCGGTTGCCGCCGGCGATCCAGACGTCTCGGAGCCACGCGTCGAACACCTCAGACGGCGAGCCCATCACCACCTCGGACACCACCATCTCCTGGCCGTCGTGGTCCTCGTACGCCTCGACCGCGCGTGCATCGACGTAGCGCCTCGCATCCACGCTCGTGTCCATCGAGAATTTTCGGAGTTTGTCGGCCAACCTGAAAATTCGCTCAGCTGAGTGGCAATTTTGTCAAATCAGCTGAGATATTTCAGAGGAAATATTAAACTTGCAATGCTCTCTATTTTCTGGTGTTATACAGCTTATAGCTCACTTCACATGGGCTCTATCTGCTGCTCCCCTCCGCTTCCTTCAGCCACTTGTCGCTCGGATCTCCAGTTGCTTGGCGCCTTAGCCAGCCCTCGGTGCGTGATATTTTACAGCGTGTCCTTGAAGGTATTGCGCCGGCGGCTGGCGTAAATGGCGCCGACGACAGTGAGGATGAGCGTTGCGACGCCCACCACGGCGGCTATAGCTACCCAGCCATTGGGCGAGAGCCCGACGAACACCACGTCGCCGCCGCCGTCGACTGTTGTGCGTGCCGCCCCGGCAAGGGCCCCTGTCGGGATCACTGGAAACACGCTGAGGCCACAGTTGATCTTATCGTCGACTGCGAGTCTCAGGAAGCCCTTCTCCCCCCACGAGGCACCGTACGAATTCTTCAGGATCCAATAGTCCGTGGTTCCGTTGGAGCCGTAGCCGACGAGCACGAGCGCGTGGTCGATATCCCCGCTGGTGTCGAAGTCTCCGTCGTTCGGACACGTGTACACGCCGCCCTTATACTCGTCGAAGGAGCCACCCGAGTTGATGGCCACCGAGATGGGCTGCTGTTGCAGCGCCAGCTTGAGCAGCTCACTGGAGTCACTGCTGTTCTCGCACGATGTGCCCACGGCCTGTTCCCACCCGGAGATGCTCGCGGCGGCTTCGTCTGTTGACGAATTGCTGCAAGCATTGGCTAGAGCGGCCGACGACGCTTGAGACGTCTCTTCTTCGTTGTATGGCAGATCCAACTGACTCATGAGCGACCAGTGCTGCTGCGCCGCATCCGCAAAGGCTGCGTGCGTCATGCCGCCATCGCAGCCACTGTTCTCCGAGCCCCAGAGCATGGTGGTCAGCAGCCAGGCCGAGCCGTCCACGCCGCCTTCCGCCCAGCAATAGTCGAAGGTGGCCGTCATCTGGCGCGAGCTGCACTCCAAGAACTGCTGCGGTGACAGCGACTGCGGCACGGTGCCGTCGTTCACCACCACAGCCGTCTCGATGCTGTCCGCGGCCGCGAAGGCCCAGCAGCTCCCGCACTGGTTCTGGCTCTTCACGCCGGTACAGATACTCTGGTTGTGCGAATTGTCTGTCGAGCACCAGTCCAGCGTCGTCCGCGTCTCCAGCGTCGTGTTGCTCAGATGACGCGTTGCTGTCGTGGCTTTCGCGAGCTTGCGCTCACGCTGGCGCTGCGAGGCGCGGTGTTCCTGCTGCACAAACGCCAAGGGCGACAGCTTCCGGTTGCCGTCGTGGTACAAATGGCGCGAGTTCACGCCCATGGCGTACGAGAACGCCATTCCTTCGCGGTCGGCGTGGGTGTGCACCTGCTCCAGGTAGTCCACGTGCGCCTCCATCCGCTGCCGGAACTCGCTCGAGCCCTCGTGGAGCCCTTCGTCCTGCAGAAACTGCGTCACCATCGCCTCCGCAGACACGGCGGCGCCGTCCCGATCCGCCCAGAGACACCGCGCGTCCTCGCAGCGGAGCAACGTGCCGAAGGACGGCAGCTGCAGCTCCGCCGCCTGCGCGCGCAGCGCCGTGAGAGCCATCGCGAGCACCGCGCGCACGAGCACCATCTTCTCCCGAACTGCTATCGACGACTTCGCTAACCAGTTGTGGCCACCGGGGGTTTCGGGCCAGAAATAGCCGCTTGATGTCCTTGGGCCGGTGCGCTGGCTTGGCAAATGACGCTCGGCTGCTTTTCCACGAACAGCCTGATGTGGGATTGTGGTCGCCAAGTAGAAATTTCGGTACAGAGCGTGATATAACAGTGGGACTGGGCATTTTGCAAAACGTCACGGACGATCAGAGACTTCGCTTGGCCTATCCGAAGCGTGATGCAAATACACGTTTTGAGTTGCATGGGTGCTCCTTCTTGCATCTCGAGATCTCTCGGAAGAAGGCGCTGCGTTTAGAAATCTGCGATTTAAATGCGGCAGAGCGTGCGCTTCTGCTTGAACCTGGGGCGTCGCATTCCAAAGAGAACGTATGCTTTTCGTCCGCCACACGCTGAGCTGCGCGTGCATCGAGCAATGTATCAAGCCAAGCGCGCAACGCGTTCAGAACGGAACTGCACTGCCTCCTCTGTTTGGAACTGCCATCAACGCACATTTGCATGTGGTATCCTTGCACGTGTTGCAGAGAGAACACCCAGCGTAATCGCCTGCCTCAGTTCGATTCGGTAAAAGCCGCGCACAGACTCGGGTTGCAGAGGCACTTTGAAAGTTGCTCTCTGCAACATTCGAGTAAGTCCGCATTCACAACTCGAGACTGCGCCATGCGGTGTGGTTCAGCCAGGCAGAGAGGGTGCAGGTTGCAGCGCTGGCTCCTTCGCCAAGATTTGTTTGTGGCAAACTCGGTGAGCTGTTGTAGCTGGTGGGTTCGACGCCTCCTTTACCAGCGGAGATCTCGACGAGCCACTCCTTCCTGCACCCACCCGCTGCTTTCGCACCCAGATCCGCCAGATCTACTGACTCTCCAGCCGCATGCGTCTCCGTTAATCCCTCGGCCTTGGCTTTCGATTCGCATCTGTTTCTCGTATTTCGGTATTTTCGGTGATATGAAAAATTTACTAAGAAGCTGAACGAAGCTCCGTCGAAAGCCGCGACGTGCGGAGTGAGGGCACGTTCTCCTCCCGCTGTGCATTGGGTCGCGAAGGCGTGGCAAAATGGGGTTGTGGCGTTCCTTACTGCACGACCTGAGCATTGGTCGGCGTGCGCGCCGCGTACATGGCCGAGTTCTGCTTGCGGAGCGTCTTGAGCTTCCGCTGCGAGAAGTACATGCCGATGCCCGTGGCGACGACGGTGAAGATGGTGGTCACGGCCGCCACGGCGATCCAAGCGGTGGGGCTGAGCCCGACGAACACCTTGTCGCCGCCGCCGTCCACGCTGGTCGCCGCGGCGCCGGATGACGCGCCCGTGGGGATGACCGGGAAGATATTGAGGCCGCAGTTGACCTTGGCGTCCGCCACCAGCTTCAAGTACCCGCTGGCGCCCCACGAGCTGCCGTACGAGTTCTTGAGGATCCAGTAGTCGCCCTCCGTGCTGTCCGTGCCGTAGCCCACAAGCAGCAACGCGTGGTTCACGTCGTCCTTCGAGGACAGGTCGCCGTCGTTCGGGCAGCTGTAGAAGCCGCCGGCGTAGTCCCCGAACGGATCTTCCGAGTTGATGGCCACGGCGATGGGCTGGGACTCCAACGCCGTGCGCAGCAGGATCGTGCAGTTGCTGGAGGTGGCGCAATCGGCGCCCACGACCTGCTCCCAGCCCGTGATACTGGCCGCCGTGTCGTTGTCGCTGACCGAGCACGACGACGAGTCGTTGGACAGCGACGTCGAGCCCGAGCCCGAGTCATCATACGGCATCGTGAGCTCCGTCACAAGACCCCACGCATTCTGCGCGGCATCCATGAAGGCGCCGTGGGTCATGCCGCCGTTGCAGCCGTCGTTTTGCGACTCCCACTTGATCTCCGTCTGCATCCAGGTAGCGCCGTCCACGCCGCTGTCCGAGGCCCAGCAGTAGTCGAACGTCTGCGTGGTCTCCAGAGTGCTGCACGTGATGAACTGCTGCGGCGACAGAGCCACCGCCGCCGTCGCGTTCTCTGCGATCACCACGGCCGTCTCGATGGCGTCCGTGGCCGCGAACGCCCAGCAACTGCCACAGTTCTGCTGGCTCTTCACCGACGAACACACAGTGTAGCCAAGCGAGTTGTCCGTGTCGCACCAGTTCCAGTAGTCCGAGCTGCCGCTGCTGCTGACAGTGCTGCTGCTGACGGTGCTGCCGCTCGCCTCCGCCTCCAGCCGGCGCGAGCGCGCGGAGCGCAGTTCCTGGTCCACGAGCTGCTCGGGCGTCAGCTTGCGCTTGCTCGACGTCGTCAGATGACGCTCGTTCACGCCCATGCGGTACGAGAACTCGTGGCCCACTTTCTTCGCGTACATGTTCACGTCTACTCCGCCACGCCAAGCCAAAGGAATCAGTCAATACAAGCCCTCCCCGTTCATCCAGACAGCAATTCGACCCTCCGCCCACCTTCGATGTACGCCATGTGCGCCTGCAGATTGCGGCGGTAGGCGTCGATCTCGCTAAACGCCACGTAGTTGCGCTTGATCAGGAGTTCGCGCAGCGTGTGCGAGTCCACGACCTCGCCGTCCTCGCCCGCCCAGAGGCACGGCGTTTCGGCCGAACGCACAGCGGGACAGTCCACGAGCGCGCCCAGCGATCGGTCCGTCGTCTGGCGCGCGGTGGCCGTCGCCAGGAAAGCTAGAAGGGCCGCGGCGCTTCCTTGAATCCGCATTCTCCCCCAGTGCGCGGCTTCGTGCTGTCTGTTCGAAGATGCTTGGAGCTGCCCAAGTGGGAAATGCCGCTGTCTCTCTCTTCCTTTCGTGGGTTGGCAACAGTTTTTCCCAATTTCCCAATTTCCCGACTTTTGGACCAGGAAGAGGAGGATGAAGGGCTCCAGTGGGTGAGTCACACGCCTCAAAAATCGGAAAAAAAGAGTTTGGTGCGCCTCGTGCGACTTGTTTCAAACATCGGAATGTGTCCCGAATGTCCCGAACCCATTTCACGAATTGAAAAACGGCTCGAATTTACGCCAACCTCCCTCGATACCGGGAATACCGAAGTCTGAGACCGATTGCGTAATTAAAAACCTCTGAACTCTGAAGTTGTTAAACCTAATTGAGACCGCTGATCCGAAGGTCTCAGCTCTCTGAGGTACATCGGCCGCCTCTTGCTGGTCGTTTTCGCGCTGTGTGGCGGTCGTCCTTCTGGGCATGCCTCGCTGGCCTCCTTGTGAATTCTGCTGCCTCACGACCGCAGGTGGTGTAGGTTTGGTGGGGTTTGCAGTCGCGGCCATCACTCGAGTCGTCACGAGCCGCGAAGCCTACCGGCCAACTGCTTTCGCTCACTGGAAAGAAGAGGTGCATGTATTGCACGGCAAGCTGTTGGGTTGAATTGAGTTATGTCCAGACAACAAATGGTGGGAGACGCTCTGCAGAGCGCAGAGCTGGATGTGGCGCACCACACGCAGCTCCCGCAATCTTGAAACGAATCGCAAAACCGAGCATGCCTGGCTCCACGCTCCCGATAGCATTTCCTGCGGCAAACTGGAGCACTTTGCTTGGTGCTCGTTCAAGCTTCGTACCCCAGTGGCTGCTATCCACGGACAAGGCAGTCAAGTGGGTCCTGGCCGTCGACGAATCTTGGCCAGTCGCGCGCTGCCCGTTCTGGCGGAAGATCCAGAGAGTTGTGACACGCTGTGCGTCAGATGGCTTCCAGCTGGCCAGATGGAATAAAAACAAGGCCATTTCGCTGCAATCAAACCTCGGACTATTCCGTTTTGAAGCGCCAGTGCGCCTCGTTAAACCTGCTCTTACCAGTCCGAGTGTATCTTTCTGCAAGAAGTAGGTTTGATCACTTCGGCGGTTTCCGATGGTGTGGTTGCAGCCGCGAAATGCATTTACACCTCATTTCGGGGTCCTTCAAACCTAGTGCTTCGGAGCAATTCACACGTCTTCGAACCTATTTCGAAGATCCGATCGTTGGCAGATTCAATTCGACGTCGAGCAGCTCCTCGGCCTCCTCTTCCTCCTTGCGGCTCGCGCTTGCCCCGGCCGAGCGCAGCCTCCGCTCTTCTTCTTATCCCATGCCATTCCCTCATTTGCGAGCGCAGCCCCCTCCAAGCGCAGCTGAAAGCTTCTCTGAACCCTCTCAGTGGAGCAAAACCGCCAAGCCGTTGCATCAGTTGCCAGCTCGCGACTCGCTCCCTCCTCTCCGTGAAGATGGCGACCCAGACAGGCATGCAGGAGGAGGCTCCGCTCCAGATGAAGGCTGCCATTGAGCCGCAATGGACGCGCTTCATCGCTGGCGGGCTGGCGTCCGCGACGGCGGAGGTGCTGACGCTGCCTATTGACATCACCAAGGTGCGGCTTCAGGCGCAGCGCAGCGTTGCGGTCGAGGCGGGCGGCAAGCCGGCAGTGCACTACAACGGCATGCTCCACGCAGCCCAGACCATGATCAAGCACGAGGGCCCCGGCGCGCTCTGGAACGGCGCCACGCCGGCGCTGCTGCGCCAGGTCTCGTACACCAGCATCTGCATGGTGCTCTACGAGCCGCTGCGCAACATCTTCGGCGCCAACGCGTCTCAAGGCGAGGTGCCGTTCATCAACAAGTTCATGGCCGGTGGATGTGCCGGCGCCATCGGCATCAGCATTGCCAACCCGTACGTGTGCTTCTCTTCTGGTCCTGCGGTCGCTTTGCAAGGATATACTGAGCGTATTGCGTGTTGGGCTTGCTCTTGCTGCTCCTGGTGATAGGGTGGATGTGATCAAGGTGCGAATGCAAGCGGACCGATCGGGGAAGCTGTATCGTGGCGTGGGCGACGCCTTCGCCATGATCTACAAGCGTGAGGGCGTGCGTGGGTTTCTACGTGGCATGCCGCCCAACATCCAGCGAGGCTTCATCGTCAATGCGGCTGAGCTGGGCACGTACGACCACAGCAAGGAGCTGCTCATCTCGTCGGGCGTGCTTGAAGAAGGCGTCCTGGCGCACACTGGCGCCAGTTGCGTCGCCGGCTTCGCGGGTGCGGCCTCTTCCAATCCGTAAGTCCGTTCACTGGGTGGATCTTGCTCTTTCTTCCTGCCTGCTGCTGAAGTGGATGAGTGTTTGACGCACGATGTCCCTATGACGCTGCTCCTCCAGGATTGACGTAGTGAAGACCCGCCTAATGAGCCAGCCCACAGACGCGAACGGCAAGGGCCTGCACTACAAGGGCATGCTGGACTGCATGCGGCAAACGCTCCAGGAGGGCGGTCCCAAGGCGTTCTACAAGGGCTTCATCCCCAACTGGATGCGCAAGGCGCCCTGGTGCGTCATCTTCTTCGTCTCCTACGAGAAGTACCGCGCGGCGCTCACCCCCGGCGACGAGGAAGACTTGTAACTAATCTTATTTGCCAGCCACGGCAGCAACGGAGGCCTCCTTTGCCTGAGCTCGTTGAGCCAGTAGACAACGCGTTCCTGCATGTGCGTAGTCCGCAAGAAGCACGAAAACGAAAGGCGGAAGCAGCGGCTTCTGGGTAAATCTGCATCCGACTAACGACATGGAAACGAACAAGCTCATGCAGAAACCTGCCGCTTTATTCCAGTCTCCGCCGACTCGACCGATCCAGAGCGCGATGATAAATAAGAATACATTATCCTTTCTAACGAGCTGAGAAGAGAGCGCAGCCGCGGCCAACGCAGGAAGCGATGAAGAGGCGTGGCAGCGTCTTCTTCGCGTTTCCTGCCGCTGTTCGGCTGAGCTCCGCGTCCTCGCTCTTCGACTTCGTACATGCTGCTCAAGGGGCTTCTTCTTCCTTCTTCTTTCTTCACTGGCGGGGGCGGGCCTGGCGCACGACGGGCTTCAGCACTTCAGCTCCTCGAAGTCGTGCATCTGCATGTACCAGGTGGAGCGCGGCGGCGTAAGGTAATGAATGGGCGCAGAGCCGGCCGGGAGGTTCTCCACCAGCTTCTCGCGCAGGTCGATGAACTCGTCCGTCTGTGTGACCTTGATCTTCTCGTTGTCTGTGGGGATGGACACCTTGCCGCTCTTGGGGAGCAGCACGATCGGCAGACGCTCCACCACCCTGTCCTCCGTGGACCAGCGGTCGCGGGAGATCACGTGAACGTTCAGGGCCGAGAACGACCCGTTCATGAAGCGGTTGGAGATCGTGCTTTCCACTGAAGGCACGGGCGCGTCCTCCTCCTCTTCGTCTTCCGTGCAGTAATACGACGGACAGGTTCGTCTGCGGTTGCCAGCGTTCCCCCTCGACAGCAGCGAGTGGCGGAACTGCTCGCGTTCGCGTCGTCGACTCTCCAGCATCTCCTCACGCGTCAGACGCTGCTGGTTCACGCCGGAATTGTCATTTACAGGCGTCACTTGGCTGGAACTGCTGCTGTTCAGGAAGCTGTTACTGGCGCCGCGTGCGCTGTTCAGCGTCATCAGCAGCTTCTGCAGCGCCACGAACGTCTCGTCCACTTCTTCCTCCTCGGCCACCAGTTCCGAGCCCTCGTCCTCGGGCTCTCGGCGGCCGTACGGCATCTTCTTCGACCGCTTGGCGTCGCGCCTCTCCGCAGTCGCCATCGCTCGTCGCGTCTGGTCTTCTTGGTCTCTCTGTCGCCCGTTGCTACGGCTGTTCACTCGCGTTCCACCCACAGGCGCGGCGGGCTTCGGAGTCATGTAGAGAAAGGCAGAATGGGCGTCTGCTCGCGCGACGCAGGAGCTCCGGGTCGTCCAAGTTGCGGCGCGTGTCTACGACCGCCAAGCCTCTCGAGAAGGGGCGGGCGGTGTTGACGGTGGGCTAGCGTGACGGTCGGTCCTTGGGCTTCTCGATCGGGAGCCTCGCCTCCCTCTTCCTCGGTGGACAAATGGGAATCTGCGACGGCCATCGCCTCCGCGGCGCAAACACGATGGGCGGCCCTGCGAATTGCTGGCGGGCGATATATTCGCCCTACCCCGCCTCCAGCGTTCCAAAAACATGCCTCCACTCCGTCGCATCATCCATTTCTCAAAACACGAGAGCGCGAAGATTCCATTTTGCAGGACGGAAGGAGACGAAATCGGTGGAAAGTGGGGAACGCACCGTGTTTTGGAGTGTGGGAAGGGGAAAGCGCCAGATGTGCCCGTTTTCTTTGCTTCATTTTCTTTAGAGTGAGGAGGCCATACTGAACTGCTGTCTTTATATTTTGGCTCGAATATTCGCATCTGGCGTGCGTTGGGTTACCAGAATGGCTTTCGTTTATTTCCAGGGTGTGCTTGGCGTTTCCACGCTTTGCACAGGTGTCCAAGCACGTGAAGGCAAAAAAAGCGTTAAAAAAAACTGCCTTTGCACTTGCATTTTATTTTCTTTCTTTCTGTCATGCGATGGCGGTTGTTTCTAATTTTCGCGTTTGCTTTTGGCGTTTCGCCAACGCCAGATTTTGCTTGGAGTTGCATCGTCGCGTGCGTCATCTATGCTGCCTCTTCTTCCTGCCAGTGCAAAATGTATTGGAGGATGAAAATGCGCGAATAGGGTTGCCGTTTGGGTGGGTCGTGGCCGTGGCGATCTGGCAGACGTCAAGCATCAAGTCCGTAAACTACGCCATAAATTACAGTAGGTTGACGTTGGTAACATACCGGTACCCACTGCTCTGCGATTTGCAGCCAGCGAAAAGGTGAACTGTGACGCCGAGTGCGAAAGTTGTCGATTGCTTGGGTGCTGCGCCTGCTGCGTTCTGACGCCAAGCCAGCACGCAGGCGATCGATCTTTCGCGGCGACTCGATGCATTTCTGTTATGCAGCCTGGGTTCCGTTTGGGTCAACCGATCAGACCCGCGCTGTCCAGAACGCAACGCCATCCGAACGGCCGTCTGACCGCAACGAAACTGGAGAGCGCGGCGGCCGCAATTCCATCGAACAATATGCTGCAAACGCTAACCGTCATCTTGCAGAAGCGGCTGCGCTGATCCGGATCCTCCGATCACCTCATTATCATGTCCACGGTGCCACCTCCAGTGTTGGCAAACAAAGTTTTTTCGAAAAAACTCGATAAAAATTTAAATGAAAAAATGCCATTTAAATGGCATTTAAATAAGATTTAAATCATTATAAATCTTATAAAAATGTTTGTCTGTGGACG
>MBAC02011256.1:0-11399 GCA_001712635.2 Nothophytophthora sp. Chile5
TTCACCTAGCCCTCGCGTTTAGATACCTGTGTTGTGTCTATTTTTCGCCTCTGGCTCGGTTTCGGCGTATTTTATACGCCACGTTCGGTGCAGTTTTTCGCTGGCTGAATCGAATCTCCTCTGGTTGACAAGCTTTCGGCTGCTTCGAAGTAGCTGTGTAGCTCTTCTATCCGGAGTGTGCCAGGTGAATACATCCAGTGTGCACGCACTAGATCAGCACGAGGTATTTCCGCTAACGTGGGGGGATTGCCGCAATCCCCCCGTCAATCATCGCCATCATCGTGACGATGGACCAACACCTCGCGAGTTGCGCGACGCCACTGTCCAGCTTCAGTTGGCCACTGACAAAATGTTGGCCTGACAGCATGTTCCCTACCCCTCTGTCTACCAACCGACGGATTTAACCCGGGTTAAAGCTCCGGTCGTGCTTCTCGTTAGAGAGCGAGAGCCAAACGCCAACTTTTTGGCCCATTTTCGCAAGGTAGACAAGCCAGCGCATCCGGATAAGCCCCTTTTCCCCTCACCCACAACGCTCCAGCCAGCGAGAGAAAGTGTGTTTTTGGTGGCGTTGCTATCCGGATAGCGAGCGAGCGAGCGAGTGAGCGAGCACTAAAAAGCCCAGCCAGCGGTGGCCCTTCCGCGCCGCCAGTTCCGTTTCCCACACAAGAGAGAAAAGAGCGAGTGAGCGAACGAGCAAACGATCGACCGCGCGAGCGCCAACTCTCGCCATCGCGTGCTCCGCGGATCGCTCCCTCCTTCTATCTCTCCTGCGCGCTTCCGGCCGCGCCCGCTCCGTTTCTTTTAGCTAAACGGCCGCGCGAGTTCGGACGCAGTTTGCGCGTTTCGCCCGCGTTGGTTAGCGACTATGGGCACGCGGCCCGTGAGCGAAGACGGCGGCGTGATGAGTGCTAAAGCGACAGACAAGGCTCTCGGCGCAAATAACAGCACTGCCAACCCTACCACCAGCGCCAGCTCCGCCACTGCAAAACCTGCTTCGGCGCCGACGCCAGTGTCTAACAACCCTACGCTCCATCTCCAAGGCCTCACCGCGCGCGACGGGAACAACGGGAACAACGGGAACAACGGGAACAAAGGCGGGAACAACGGGAACAAGCCGGAACCGGCGCGGAGATCGGCGAGTCCGGAGGCCTCCGGCGACTTCCAGCCGTCGTCCTCGGCCAGCTACGCCAGCACGGCGCCCAGCGGCGGCCGGAGCGCGCGGCGCCGCGCCGACACGGGCACGCGGTCGTCGCTGCCGCCGTCGCTGCCGGGCGCGGCGGCCGTGGTGCTGGACCGGCGGCTGCTGCAGCAGTACGAGCAGGTGAACCAGGAGATCGAGCGCGTGGTGCGCGCGTCGCAGATGGAGGCGGGCGGCGACCGCGCCGCGCTGCACCAGGTGCGCGGCGAGCTGCGGCAGGCGCGCAAGAGCTCGTCGCAGCTGATCCAGGCGCAGAAGGAGCTGCTGGAGAAGATGGAGCGCCAGGAACGCGGCGGCGTGCGGCGCTTCTTCACGGTGAACCGCGCGGCCAAGACGGCCAAGCTGCGCGCCAAGCTGCGCTCGAAGCTCAGCGAGTCGGTGCTGGCGGACGAGGAGCTGCAGCGCCTGGAGCGCCAGAGCACGGCGCTGTCGGCCACGGCGCTCGGCACCATCACGCAGGGCGGCGCCGCCGTCGTGCTGAACGTGAGCAACTTGCACAGCGCCAGCGTGTCCGCCGGCCACACGCACGGCGGCAGCGGCCTGGAGGAGGCCACGGCCAGCCACGACGTGAGCGGCAGCGAGAGCAGCGGCGGCCTGGCGCCCCTGCGGATGAGCACGGGCTTGGAGGACGCGCAGGAGGAGCTGCTGCTGCTGGAGCGCGAGAAGGAGGACATCCTCACCAATCTGTTCCAGGCCGTGGACATGCCGGCCGTGCTGGACCTCCACGCGCGCATCGCCAGCTTCTCCAGCGAGATCAAGGCCGTGGCCAGCGTGAAGAAGCAGGCCGACCGCGTGGAGGAGCTGTACCGCAAGGCGCTGCACTTGCTGCGGGTGGCGCTGGCCGCCGTCGTGTCGCCCAACTACTCGGGCAGCATCCGGGAGTTCGCCACCAGCGCGTACCCGCTGGCGGTGGAGGCGGGGCACCTGATCGAGGCGGCGTGCCACGTGATCCAGCCGGAAGCGCGGCGCAAGTACGAGCTGTTCGCCACGGAGCTGACCCACGTGCGGCCGCCCAAGTTCCCGCAGCCCGTGGCGGACTTCGCGCGCCGCTCGCGGACCCACTACGACCCGCACAGCGCGCTCTCGATCGAAGGGATGCGCAACCTGCACGCGGCGGAGAACGTGGTGATCCTGCTGCAGCGTCTGGTGATCCAGAAGCTGGAGGGACTGGACAAGTGGCAGGCCAAGCTGGCGAAGGACCAGGAGGCGGCCGAACGCGCCCACGCGGTGATGGAGACGCGGCTGCAGGAGCAGGTGGCGGTCATGGCGCGCTCCGTGTCGGTGTGAGGCGTCTTGGGAGGAGGAGGTGGACGTCGTTGTGCTGTTTGGCTTTGGCTTTATACATATGGAGAGCGGTGGGCAGGAGGAGGAGGGTCTTGCGGCGGGGATCGAAGACGGGGGGCGGCAAGACACCAGGCGGGAGGAGACATTGGCTGAGAGGACGCCACGGACGCAGTTGCCCGTGGCTTCCTCCGTCGACGAGGCAGCGGAGGAAGTGCAGCGTCGAACGAGGAAGCACCAATATATTTATTGCCGCCGTTTGGGAAGGACGAGGTAGGTAGCACGAAGTTGGCGGCGATGACGACGCCTTCCTGGCTTGAGCACGCCCTTTCGGGCTTCAAGCTTCGCTCCACATGGAACGGCGACGCGGACGACGTCAGACGCGGCTCCTCCTGCCTTGGTCCAACTGTGCGCGCCTCTTGGCGGAAGATCGCTGAGTTCTTCGAGCGATGGGGTGGCGTGCGGCCGCCGCCGTTTCGGCCGCCGTCTGCCTGAGCGTGGGCGTCGCCGGTCACGCGGCCAATCGCTCGGCGCCCCGCTGCTGACTGGCGAGAAGTTCGTTCGCAGATTCGAGCGGCGACTTGGCGGCGAATCTGCCGCCGCGACCGCTGGCTGGCTGGGCGAAGGAGCTGGCGGGTGGAGGAAGGATGACGGCGGGGCGTCGATGGTGCGGCGAGGATGAATGGAGGAGCGCTAAGAGCTCTGGCAACGAGGCAATGGAGGCGACAGCGCATGCGATTGAGTACATGTGGTGCTTGTTCAACAGGTTTAAGGCAGATATCTAGGTGGGTTGAGGAAGGCCTCCGGTCTGGAGCAGTCTGGTCTTACGGACTCGCTTCGTCGTCGTCCGTGAGCGAGCCGTCGGTCGAGGAGCTCCTGAGCTTCTGGGCTAGTGGGTCGCTCCATCCTTCCAGCGGAGGCGGCATCGCGTCCGGCAAGCCGCAGCAAATGACGCAGCGACATTGCCGCGTCTTATCCTGGATCACGACGTACGGAGACATGGCCGCGTACTTCAAGTAGGACTGGAACTCTGCAGCAGCCACCACCACAGCAACCCACCGACGTAAGCACACACACAGATAGACAGATAGACAGATAGACAGCTGCCGCCGCCGCCGCCGCTCGCCACCTACCGGCGTAGTCCAGCTTCCATCGGATGGAGCAGCAGCCTCGAGCACAGATCCAGAGCTTCGTCTCGGTCTTCTCCGGTCGAGGACAGTACTCCGAGTTGCGCGGCCGATACAAACTGCGGATCGGCTGCAAGCAAGCCACAGAATGCACAGCATTAGACATCGATGGGCATTCACGCAGCAACAGAGAGAGAGAGAGAGCGCGCGCGCGCGTGCCTTGTGGCCCCAGGCGTCGTAGTACTCGAGGCTGCTGCTGTGAGCGCAGGAACTTCGGCAGGTCCCCATGGCGGTTGCGGTGAAGACGGCAGACAGGCAGACGGGCAGGCAGGCGATGTGGCTCCTCGCGGCCAACTGCACAAGTGACGGCTGAGCTGCAGCGAGCCTTCGCCAAGAGAGCGATCAGTTCCAGCTGCATGTTGTTCCATCTTCCTGTCTCATCTTCCTCCAGTTTCACGCATCCACGAACTTGAGGGTGGGATTTGTCAAAACCAGGTGTAACCGACTTGACCAGCATACGAGGAATAAGAGAATGACAGTTTGATGGGAGGTGTTGAGCTCCTGATTTTGGTAAGCAAGCCAGGTTCGAACCTTGATATAGCAAAATCGCTCGCAACTTTCCAAGATCACCCATGTCGATTTAGTGACATCCCCGCGAAAATGACACTTGTTTCAGTTTCAGCCTATCCTGGCCAAGAATGGGAGATGATAATGTGGTGATTGGCCTAAAAGAACGGATATGCAGTCTGCCAAGGCGACAAAGCGGGCGAACATGGAGAGCTCCGGGACGAGCGTCCGCGCGTCCATGGACTTCAGCGGGCCGCTGAACGCGCTGTCCACGTCGCCCAACAACCGCTTCATCGCCGTCGGCGGGCGAGACGGTGCGTCGGCGTTTCCTGGCGCTGTCGAGCCGCTTTTCCGGCCCAAATCGGCGCTCTAGAGCTCACGAACTGGTCCGTCATGCTCAACGTTTGCCATGACAGTGCTGAAGGTGGTGGCGCTGGAAGCCTCAGGCTTCTCGGAGAAGCGCAACCTGCGCGTGGTGGGCAAGCCCAGTCTCAACTTCAGCACCAACGACATCCGATGGCACCCGCGTAAGTGCTTTTGCGTCCAGTTGAGGGGAGGGAAACGGTCTTGGATCGGCAACTTCCGCTTCATTTCGCTAACATGCTAACCCGCCGATTGGATGCAACACGCCTCGCGCTCAGACTCCGACTATCTACTAGCCACCGCGGCGACGAACGGCGCCGTGGTGATCTGGAACCTGGAGCGGGAGGGCTACAAACACGTCCAAGGTGCGGCTTTACCTGCTTGAGCAGCGCTTCCCATGAGAACCTGACGGTCTGCTGACTCAATTGCACTGACGTTGGCAGAGCGCGTGCTGAATGGCCATCGGCGAGCCGTGAACCGCATCTGCTGGCACCCGACCGACTGGAACGTCCTGATCAGCGGCTCGCAAGACGGCACCGTCAAGCTCTGGGTACAGCTTGTCGACGGCACTCGCCTGTCTAGCATGAACTGATCGGCGCCCGACGGTCTGTGTTGCTGTCTCCAATCACTCATGCAGGATAAACGTGGCGGGAAGGTGGCGTCGACGTACCAGCCCAAGTCCGAGAGCGTACGGGACGTGCGGGCGAGCCCCTTCCACCCCAACAAGTTCGCGGCCGCCTTTGAGAATGGCATCGTGCAGGTAGATCCCCTCCCTTTGCGTTCTGCTGTGTGACGCGGCTCGGTGGACTCACATTGCAACGTCGTGACGCTGCAGGTGTGGGATATGCGCAAGACGTCGCAGCCTGAGCTCAAGTTCACGGCGCACAAAGGTCTGGTGCTGAGCATCGACTGGCATCCGACCGATGCGAACGTGCTGGCCTCCGGAGGCCGCGACCGCTACGTGAAGATCTGGGACCTGGGCGACCTCCGGCAGCCCAAGCAGACGATCCAGACCATCGCGAGTGTGGGTCGTGTGGCCTGGCGACCAACGTGCGTCACGCATATCGCGACGAGCGCGTCACTCATGGACAACAGCATCCACGTGTGGGACACGAGGCGGCCGTTCATCCCCGTGGCCTCCATGAAAGGCCACACGGACATCGCCTCGGGCATCTCGTGGATGGACACGCCGGTATCGCCCACCTTCGGTCAGCCTGAGGCGTCCATGGCGACATCAAGTGACTGGGAGGGACAGAACTACTGGCAGCACATGCTGGCATGCTCGAAGGACGGCACACTGAAGCTGCACTCCCTCGCAGACTCCTTCAAGCCGCACCAGTCGCTGCCGACCACGGCGCTGGCGCTGAACTCCAAAGGGCAAGTGGCGTTCTCCCACGACTACATAGGTACGATCCCAGCTTTGATGGCATTCTCCGAGTGATGTTGGGGGACGAGAACTCTAACCAGAACGTGCGTCTTTGCAGATCGGTCGTGTGCTTCGTTGAAGATCCATCGGCACTTCAGTTTAGCAAGTTCGTTGTTCACTGTGACGGGGATTTCGCCATCCTCGACGTCGTTTGGGCGCCTCAATGGCGATCAGAATGTCGCTGGAGCGTCATCGCCGACGCTCTTGAGTTCTTTTCCAGGGTCCGGGGCTACGGAGGGGAATGCCGCGGCTGCTATCCGTGATCCGACTTCGTCGCGTACCTCGCCGTGGTCATTTGGTGCGGGGGGACAGCAGCCTTCTGTGGCTCCGAGAGGTCTCAACCGGGCGACCGTCAGTAGTGCCAACCTCACGAGCTTGTCCTCCGGCGGAAGCGCGTCGGCTGGGAGCAGCAGCAGTCTGAACGCGATTGGTGGTGCTGGCAATGGAGGGATGCCTAGGAACGCTGGCTTCTCCTCGGCTTCGCAGCCGAATGTGCTGTCGTCGCAAGGCACTGGCACTGGTGGCTTGGGAGGTGTCTCCGCGGTGGAGGCGAACTTGACGGCTTCGAGCGCGTCGACGTCGATGGTGGGCTCATCATCCCCACTGACACCAATGCTGTCGGCCTCAACTGTTCCCCGCGCTCTGGTGGCGCTGGTGACCATGCAAAACGTCAACAAAGCCAGCCAACTCGAGAAGATTTTCCGCGGGGACAAGAGCGAGTACTTACGTGCGGGTCAACAGGTCGAGGCCATGCGTGTGCAATTCGAACACGGCCAGTACTTGAAGGAATCCTTCGGCTTCGACGAGAACGCCTTCCGCTTCTTGGCCAAGCACTATCTGCTGTTCCCGGATGGCACTAGCAGGGATGAAATCTCGGAAACCAGCGGCGCGAGCGGAGCAGGAGGAACTGGGGGTCACACAGGAGGGAAAACTGGCATGAGCTTTGCGCAATTGTGCGCACATAACGCGCTAGCTGCCTTCGTCACGGGAAATACGCACCTCTGTCAGATGTGGCGCATCCTCGAGGTCTTGTATGCGAATGAGGACATGGGTTCCGGACAGTCGAAGTTGGGTGAACGAGCGGCAGATGACAAGCAGAGCAGCCCAGAAAATCCCTTTGACGACACTTTCGGCCGCCACAATAGCCAGCCGGGGATGTCGATGGATGGCGCTGGCCATGAGCAACAGAATCCGATGATGACGCTGGATCGACTTGGAGGTACCAACCCCGAGCACCAGGTCGGAGGCGCTGTCTTAAGGCAAGACGGGAACCCGATCGACGAGTTTGGGAGCGAGGGCTACAACAACAACAACAATCCGAGCGAGACCGCGATGTTACTGGAGCAGCTCGACCACGTCAATCCGCAGGCGATGGAAGGCTTCGATCCGTACCCGTATGACCCCAGTGGACGCCTCGCCCATGAGAATGGACGCGAAGGAGGAGACCGCAATGGCACAGTGGGGGTGACGAACGTGCGTGGGAACTCGTCGACGATCGTGCATGGAAGCGCCGTGCTTGGAGAGCTGGGCCACCTCCGTGACGATGTGCTGAAGGAGCTGCTCGAGTACTACACGGACATCGGAGATCTGCAATCGTGCGTTGCCATTGCTGTGGTCGTGGGGAAGGTCTCGAACGTCGAGAAGATCATGAGCAAGGCGTGGCTGCAGCACATCTACATGCACTACATCGACCTGCTTCACCAGCTGCAGATCTACACGACGGCCAACGAACTGGTCTCGAATTGCTCCGACCAGTCGATTCGGCAGATGAATATGGTAACGAACCCTCGGTCGGTCAACTCCAGCCGACTCACAGGAACTGACTGTTGCAACGACTTGTTCTCGTCTTCGTGAATGTAGAAATCCACGAGTGTGTACTTCAATTGCGCGAGGTGTTCCAAGCCGCTCGAATCCACGGCTCCCAGCGAGATTGGGGCTCCCGTTGCCCTCTGCTCGAGCTGCAACAACGTCGCCACGCTCTGTTCCATCTGGTAAGCGGTGCTTCCCGTTGCTTTTCGAGTCCCACACTCATCGTTGCTGACGTGAATTTGCCTTGTTCTGTGATTCCTTTGATACTCGTTCGTTCAAGTCAATTGCCGGTTCGAGGACTTTATGTGTGGTGCCCTGTGTGTGCACATGGCGGTCATCTGGACCACTTGACGGAATGGTTTGAGCATGAAACAGTCTGTCCGACCGGCTGCTCGCATCGCTGTTCCTTGAGTTTAGTCACCGCCGGCTTGGAACCCGAGGAGGGCATGTAACACCCCGAAGACTCGATATTCGTTCATCTAGTGCGTTGGAAATGCTTCACAGCGATCCCGACAACAAGGATCGCCAGCGTGGAGGTGAGAATCAGGTAGTAATTCCCACTGAAGGTCTTCGTTGCGCCAAATGCCAATACCGAGTCGATTCTGGACTCGTTTGCGTCAGCAGTTGCTGTCATTGGGCTCTGGAAGCCAAGGAGTGCTTCAAGTGGAGTATGATGCAACCATTTGCGAAGGGATAATCTGGCCAGCGCAAAGCGGACGACCAGGTAGATCTCCGTCGAATCCGACGACAGTTCCAATACGCGGTTGTAGTACCGTTCCGCTCGTGCCAAGTTCGCCTTCACCCCGTCGCCGTATTCGTACATGTGTCCGACATTGTAAGCTCCGACGTCGACGCCCTCAGCACTCGCGCGACTGTACCACCGAAGGGCTGCAATCGGGTCTTTGCGTAAGCCTGCAAGTCCGTAATAATGATAATCGCCGATTCGCACGAGGACCTCTCTGTCCCCATTTTCCTCACATGCCAGGTAGAGATACTTGAGGCCTTGACGTTCGCTGGCTTCGTCTCCAGATCGCAGCAGCTTCTGGTCGTAGATAAATGCTAAATTGCTGGTAGCCACAGGGTATTCGAGCGCCCGCGCCTCGTGATATAGGACCACAGCTCGCTCAAATTCACCGTTGACGTAGAGATCAAAGGCTTTTCGCATAGTACTCCCCCATTGCCCACCTCCCGCTGCCGCCTTCAGGTACGGTAACGCCCGCCCGCTGTCCCTTGGAACGACACCAGATACTCCTTCCATATAGATTTTCCCCATTTCGAAGATTGCAGCGAAATGCCCAAACTTGTTCACAGCCACGTCGTAGAACTGCATTGCCCGCGTGACGTTTACAGCAGTGCCAAGTCCCGTTGCGTGGCAGTAGCCAGCGTTGAACACGCTGTCGCCGTCTTCTTCGTTGGCTGCAGCACGTTCAAAGTACTCGAGTGCTAGGGATTTATTCTCCGAGACGCCCCCACTGCCGTGGAAATGAATGAAACCCAAGCCGTTGAGCGCGCGAGTGTGGTTCTTTTCGGCAGCTTTCTCATACCACTCGATGGCAGTAGCATTGTCCTGAGCAGCCCCCTCCCCTTTCAGCAGCATCCCTGCCACTGCCGATTGGGATTCTGTATTGCCAGCTTGAGCAGCCCGCTCGAAGTAGTGATACGCCTGTGCGTGGTCTCGCGTAACTCCATGCGCTCCCCAATAGTAGAGATCCCCCATGGCAGCCATCGCGGCCACATTTCCTTCCTTATCCGCCCGCATTTTCTGAAACTGGATCAATTCGTCGTCATCCCCACGCTCTCCAATCGTCACATCCCGCTCAAGTGAGTCGTACAGACGCGTCATTTCGTGAAATGGCTGCTTTCCACGCTCGTGGAAAGCCACCGAGGCTTCCACAGCAGCGTGGTGATAGTGATACGCCGCGACCTCCGTCGAAGTTCGAGATGTTGTGCTGTCCTGACGATAATTACGCCCAAGTATCGCAAACGCTTCCTTTCGCCCGCTTGCAGCGGATAAATGGAAGAGCCCCGTTGTAAATTGGGACAAATTGGCATCTTCAGGGTGCTCTCTCTTGTCGCCCATTCCCAAAAGCAGTGCCAATGGCTTCCCAGCGTTCATAACCCCGCCTTTAAACGCTCGTTCAAGCAGTTCCTTCGCGTGTGTTAGGTTCTGCTCGACTGAAAAAGCGTGCGATAAGGACGCGCAATGATCTGGGAGCGCATATGATCCGTACAGATACGCCTCTCCAGTATCGCTAAGTGCAGCTGGATGCCCCAAGTCTGCTGCTTCCACGAGCAGATCCCACGCATCGGTTGTGCACAACTCAACCGCGGCAATGGCTCCTTCATACGCTGCGTCTTGAACCTTCTTAAAGTCCCCGGGCTCAGAAGAGTCCTCACTAGGTCCATCGCCTCCTCCTTCATGTGATGTCCATTCCGTCTGGAAACGTTGCAGTAAAAAGGATATTTGCGTCGCTGGATGCCGGACCGCGGAATGAGCCCAGGAAGCTTCGATGTCGTTGTTGATTTCCCCACGTTCACGTCCAGGACTGACATAGTTGTCGTGCGCTCGTTTCTCCAAGAAGTAGCGTTCTCGATGCTCTGCAGCCGAAATCGGGGTGGGAAACACTCTCAAGTTGCTGGTAAAGCCCTGCATCCCATCCGTCCAAGGTCCCTTGCCGATGTGCAGTGGGCCTTCATTGGCTAGAACCAGGTCGCGAACCCGAACTTCCGTGTCCAGTAACCCGTTTACGTAAAAGGAAAGCGAGTACGACCACCCGTCTTCCGATGCCATTTGATCTCGACACGCGTCGAGCATCTTCGTGTCGGCAGTGTCGACGCTTCGCGAGCAGTTGATGAACGTGAAGCCCATGTGTATCCAACAATTGAGAGGCAATTCCTCGCTGCTGTCCAGACCAACGTCGGTGCTAACGTTCGTACTCACTCGAAGAACAAGGCGCCGCTCGTCGGGTTTCCACCACGCCGACGGGGTTCGCTGCTCTCCATTGCCATCTCCATTGAAAAATAAAGAGCGGAAACTCCCCGTCGAATCTTGCGTCAAAAGCACCCAGAAGCTCAAACTCCAGGACCCCGCACTTTCCATCAGTATGGAGTCATACGGCAACGAAAACCCTTCATTGCCACCGTGGGTCAGTACTCCGTCGAGCGCAAAGCTTGGAGCTGTCATCTCTCTGGCTCCCGTTGAGGAAGCAGCATCACTCATTGCATCTTCACTGTTTGTCGGATATAAGACAAGCTGCGAGTCATCACAGTTTTGAACTGCGAATAAGGGCGACCAAATCGCCTCACCATCACTCGCGGATACACGCACCAAATACGTTCCTGGGGGTGCGATGCGAAGACTCTGCTGTCCGTCGAATGCAAGCACTTGACGCGCTCCATGGCGTCCTCTGGCCTCTGCCACGCGGATACTGGTTTGCAATAGTCCCTGCATGAACTCTTGCGCCGGTTTCACCTGATTCTGATCCAGTTCGTTAATCATGATGCTCAACACCCGTCCATCTGCAGACCACGAGCCCACCAGATCGCTCCCGATGTACTCCGTAAAGGAAACGACGCGGACGATTTGCTCCTTAGTGCTGGCATTTGGGCGGTTCGTCGGCTGGTTGAA
>MBAC02011265.1:0-12975 GCA_001712635.2 Nothophytophthora sp. Chile5
GACGACGGCAGTCGCCGCTGGGGCCTCGCTATCCGAGGGGGCAGTGCCTGCCCTGGATGAGGGCGAGTTTGGCGCGCTGGCCGGGTCCGAAGCTCCGCGGGTGATCATTGTCTCTTGGGAAGGTTAAACCTCTTCTTTCTTGCTTGCGTGGCGTTCTCGATTCTTCAAAGTGAGGGAGAACGCCACGCGTTCATCGGGTGGCCTGCGACCAGCGGCGTGAAGCGGGTTGGAGTACCGGTCCGAAACCGGTTCGTACCGAAAATACTGCTTGGAGTGGAAAACACAATTCCCTCGCTGCGCTATGGAATACACCTTTTTCGAGGATTCGTTGTTGACCGTATTGTGGGTGGCCAAAAAAGCGGCTCGGTACTAAATTTAACATGTTCCGTTTGAAGATAACATATTGATTATGCAAAACAGAATGTCAGTGCTTGATATAAAAATTATGAATATATTATTTTATAATATGATATTTTTAATAAAATTGCCAGATCCCGACCTCGTATAATCGCAATTATAAAAAAACGTTTTTTAGTAGCGAAAATGAAATTGCATCTGATTGCATTTATTATCTGTAGCTGAAGAACTCGCACACGCGCTCTGGTTGCGCTTTCAATCGATACTAAAGACAACGGTCTGCATTATTTGCGGTGGTGAGAACTCGCCGACCAGTTTGCTCACGAAAACCTCGAGCGACCAGTTCAACGGGTCAGTCGATGAATGCCAGTTCAGTGAAACATCACCAATTCCAGCCAGAAATGCTGATCGGTTTCAGAAGCCCACGAAGTTGAATTTAAGTGTGTAGCTGTGTGTAGATTTATCACCAGCTTCAAATGGCATAGTGTTGGCTATCACGACTGGTGCCAAATCCAACGAAGAAAAACGAAATATTAAGTCGATGTTAGCCTAAGCTGTGCGTATCCTGTTTTGTTTGGTAGTCTACGAAAGTAACTTGATCGAGCGACGACGAGCAAGGTGGAAATCTGACCATCCGTTGAAGCCTTTTCGTTTCTGCTGCAGCCTCTGACGTTGGTCCAAAATTCTTCAAAACTCCGCCATCAACATCGTGATCAGGGTCAACTTTTCCAATGCCACCGTTCTCGAAAGTGCGACATAGAGTGATTGAGGCGGCACACCTCCGTTACGCTCCAGTTTTGTCACAACAATCCCATCCGCACAAGTCTGACCCTGTAGTTTTTCGGTTGTCGACGCGAACGCAGGCACCAACGGGAATTGACGAACTATAATCGTTGTCCTGGCCAAATTTGGGGTTTGCGGCTTGATTTGGAAGGCCATGACAGGGATTCCGATCACTCCCGGAGGAATGTCGCGCACTAATGTCTTGGTGCATCCGTGGACACGAATAAAAAGTAGATCCGATGGATGGATGAGTCTCATGAGTATCGTTTCAGCTACTGTCGTGTGGATACAGGCTTGAGATATTGGAGAAAACCCCACGATTGTACCAACTGTTCCATTGGCGATCACTTCCGAGTCTTTGAGCTGGGGATGTTTACGTGTTACCATTTCTGGCATGCCGATGAAGAAATACAGCCGCATGGCAACGCGACCAGTGATGTCATCGTTGAAGTTGATGATTTTGTCGAAAATTGCTTTTGATCGGGCATTCGACTGCGCTCTGCATTCGTAAATGTCAGCACGCGTCCGTTCCGCGACATCGAACAGCATCGTTTTGTTGAAAGCACAGCGCAATTTGTTTGTTGTGGTGACGATTGGTCGGTAGAATGGCAGTTCGGCAGACCTGTCGTCGTCGGAACTGGTTTGGGCGTGCAATCGTGTGTTGAGCAGGTCCAGATTGTCCTGCTGAACGTTGCCCCAGCGAATCTCCGATAAAATCTCGCAGTAGTTTGGATCCACTCGCGCGCGCATGTTTTCCGTAAGAAAAATGACAAAGCTAATTACGCTGTAGGCGTCGTAACCTGCGTGGTTGTACTTGCTGGCGGTATCTCGTGGCTCGACATAAGCTGCAATGCAAACCAAAGCGCCAATGTGTTTAGTACTTCATAAGCTGAACCAGTTGGAGACGGAGAGAGAGCAAAGCGAAAAATGCAGCTCCTCTTACCTGGCGTTCCACGTACTGGCGGTAGCTGCAGCCAATCCCCGCCAAATATTACGTGCTTACCGCCCATTAATTTGCGAGGCGTGTCGGTCATTCCGCGTGACGCAAGATCTGTCGACCCCAATAGAGCCTGATCGGTCATCGAGATCTCGTCGACGATCACTAACACAACTTTGTATTTTGCTCGCATTGATAGCGTTGGGGCTGCATTTTGACCGTGTCCACCGAGCTTGGTGTTTCTCGAGCTATGTATTGTCTTGCATGGATGTTAATGGCCGCGACACCCGTGTAAGCAATCGTTTCGACCGTACCAACTCGGCTCCACTTTTCGGCAAAAGTGAGAATGGCATGGATAACCCGGGACTTCCCAGTTCCTGCCTCACCACCCATATATCCGACGAGCTGGTCTTTAATAGCGTACGGATCTCGTCTGGTAGAGCTGGAAAATAAAGACTCCTTCGTTTCACTCTCGATATCCTTCAGATATGCGTAGAGGAGATACCTCGCGGCCATCTCAAACATCACGTGCTGCCAGAAATTCAGTCGGCACGCAGTAGAGACCTCGACAATCTTCGGAAACATCGGCAGGTCCAATTCTGAAACGACATCACTTTCTGGGAGACCTCGATTAGGCCATGGCACCGGTTCAAAGCATTCGACAAGACATTCTAGTCGGGTCGGGGTATTCACGAAAGCGGCCACGAAGAGTGAAGTGCCCATCGTTTCGCGTTCATCCAGTCTCCGCTCACTGGTTATCACCTTCGCAAAATAGTCCGTCATTGCTAAGTGAGGAGCCGAAAAATTCTCGGCCACTTGAGGATAAGCTCTGCACGTGTTGGAAATGACATCATAGAGGTCATAATCGCTATGAACTATCTCGAAATCTCGTTTCATGCTTTTTTCTCCATCAATATCCAGCGCCACAAATTCATTTGCATCATTAGGCTCATCGTCACAGACACCGTCGGATGTGTTGAGCTCCTCGCAATCCGGTTCATACCACCACCACGACTTGGGCGGTGCGCAGATTCTCAACAGCTCGGCTTCAGCGGATTCCTCGTCCCCGTCGTCGTTTTGCTGCGATTTATAAACGTCCAGCCAATTGGCTTCGAAGTGCTGAAGCGCAGTGACAGCAGCAATAGCAGAAGAGTGCATGAACGATACGTACACGCTTTCGACACTGTCGTGGTCGGACAACAGCGTACCTTTTCGATGCGGTTTGAATAACGTCAACACCACTAGATAGTAGAAGAACATATCCTCCGGACTGAGCTCTAAGGATCGATCCGGCAATTGCTTCCCCGAGAGGATCAGCTCTTTTCGCGACGATCCCATTTTGTATTCGACGAACCGCAATTGAGACGCGGTATTCACAGTCGTTTTCTTCACCTTTTTTAGATCGTATTGCTCACAGATCGTCGCGAAATTCACGTTCTCCATCTCGGGTGACCGCTGCCAGTATTTTTCCAGTACGGATAGACTGTCAAAAAAGAATGTGTCACTGCCACGAGAACCAGCGAACACACGAATCTCTTGTGTAGGTGATGCCTTGTCCAACAATTTCTCCATATTCACATAAGTCATCTCGTGTGAGAACCAGAATGGAGAGCGTAAAAGGTAAAGAGCAGCCATCGGTGCCGCCACCTCTTGCCCGTTTGTCACAGTGTATAACATGGAGGAGAAAATTTTGTAGCCGCGATCGGCGGCAGGTACGTTAGGACCGACTTTGCTGGGTTTCGAAGCAGCTTTGTTGAAAGCTGCTAGCGAATACGCGATGCCGTTTTCGAGCGGGTGCTGATTTTTCATACTGTACTTGCAAATGTATGCTGCAACATCCTTAGAGCCGCATCCAAGTACGAGTCGGACGTCGTGGTTGCATTTCAACACGTTAAGCAGCACTGGATTGTACGGATTGAGGTACTCGCAGCCTATAGCTCGATGCAGTAGTACATCAAATGCGTCATTAATCGAAGTTTCACCAGGATGGACATCTGCAGGACGGAAAAACCGGCTCATCGATCCTTTTGGCGTCCTCACGGTGATCTGTGCGTACAGATACGTCCATGGTTAAAACTCTTCAGATATTCATGCAGTTCAAAACATCGACTAACCTTGAAACACGACTTGGCGTGCGTCCAGAAATGAATTTGGACATCTCGAAGCACAATTGTAGCACACAAATCCGCTTTGTCCACAGAATCAGCAGGCCCACTGCACTTGATGTAATCCACGTAGCCAGGAAGAAGATCCAATTGCCCTCTTTTTTGGCGACACATTCAATGGCAGCGTCAATAATATCCCGATCACAACACTCTGAAGTGCATGTGTTGCAGCGAGAGGTGGTTGGAGGTTTGCTTCCTGATAGTGGCCGTCGAAATGCATCGACAGACAACTCCATCGGCATCAAATCCCCGTACCCTGCCGTTGGACACTTGTTTTCATTGCCGATGAGCGGAATTTTGCACGTCGTGATAGTATCAGCGAATTTCAAAATTCGATCCACAAAATTGGGGCTATCGTGGAGTTCATAAGTAAGTCTCCGTGCCGTAACAGGAAATCCATGCAGCCAAATAACCAAATGACCATGCAGATCGCCTGCCTGTTGCATTTCTGCCGCTGCTCCAAACGCTTTCACCACGCCAAAGATTCCCCCACCACGTTTGGGACGACACCGTGCACAATCCCAACCTAGAAGCACCTCAATGATCGTATTCATGATCCTGTCGAAATAGAGGGTGCACTGCATCGGGTGTTTTGACGCAATTGCTTTCCGTTCTGCTCGATTGGGCAACATGCTTAGGTTTGCAGCATCCACCGCTTTCTGGTTGAGATTTCCAGATTGTGTGGCGATCGTGTACGTCCCCGCAGAGTCTGGTGACACTGTAAAAACAATTTGAATGGTTCAAACGCGCTTCAGCAACCCGAAAAGATCATGGCGCGCTCGATAGCGACTGAGATTCGAGCCGTAGTAGGCACTCTCACTGAAGGCGAGACATTTTCGAAGGTTCACCACTTCTGCGATTTCCCGTGGCGGTGGTCTCGGTTTCACTCCTTTGGATTTCGCTTCCGTCAAGTGTTTGTGATACTCGATTGACTTTAAGATTGTGTCGTGGTTGATGTTTCCCGCGTTCAACGCCAACTTTGAGACATGGAGTTTCACGTAAAAGGCTTTTCGGGCATTTTTCATAGCCAGAAAGTTAAATGCTAGTAGCAGAAACGCGTAGTGATTCTCAAATTGCAATCCATCAATGCGTAAACACCGCATAATCCATTTGCGGACTGATAGACGCCGCCGACGCTTCTCCTTTGGGCCACCACAGCTACGTGGGAATAGCGTCGGGAACATCAGAACGCAGGATTCCCACGAAGATGCCGATACGTATGCGTTTGACTTTCGGACAATCATATCAATTCCGAGTTGCTGCTGCTGGATTATTAAAATTGATATTGAGATCCACGTTTCCTCTACCGACGTGTCGTTACCCTCCGTGACGGTGCTGCCAAACGTACTGTACGTACTATCATCACGCAAATCACTGATCACATTCTCGTCGGCAACATCTGAAGACGAATTCGTTGTACGATCAATAATCACACTTGTTCTTGTGAACGCACCCATGTCAAAGTGGATGTCATTTCGACGCTCCACGTACTCGCGGTTATTTTCCAGCAAAAATTGGAGGAACGATCTGCACAGCTCCACATTCATTTCGTACCGCCGCTTGCATGCCACTTGCTGAGCCGAAGTCATGTTTCCCACCATCGTGACACGAACGACCGTTCAAATCCTGAGGAAGAATTGACACGATTGCTCCTTCTGTGTTTTTGACCACATAGTGGTGCGATTTAATCGTCTTGCATGTTCCACCAGTCACCGTCGAAAGCGACATGCAAGGCGATACCAGAGCGACCGATTGTTCGTCGGTCCGTGTCGTGTCATTGAATGCTACAGGTACACGCCCGACGTAATTTCCATTCGCAATGGCAAGCACAGGAGGAGTCCTGACACTTCGGTTTGAGATGTGCTCGTTGCATTTTACACAAATGTGGGCGACCACAAGTCCTATCTGGTGTCGAAAACCTAGTCGAGCCATATTTTTGTTGGTAATAAGGCAGGTTTCAGTAAGTCAAGCCAAACAAAAGAGGAAGAAGCGGTGACATTACCTGCAGGATACAGCATTAAGCCCCTTAGTCCAGCGTCAAAATTTGATGCATCATACTGAGCTTTTATAAAGGCAGGAATCTCGGCATTTTCAGAGATTCCCAAGCACTTTTGCATATTCTGCAACATCATCAAGTCATTAGATTCCGACGCTCAATTCAGTTAAATTTCTAAGGATTCATATCGACGACACTTACTGAGATGAGGTCTGTGTCCAAAGGCATTCGTTCGATTTCGCTTTCTGAGCACAGCAATTCACACACGCAACAAGCAACGGAGATGCGATCTGCGCGAACGGCAGTCGGTGCTGCGTCAGTGATGCAATCCAGTTTCTCACTTGTTGGCAAAACGAATTGCAGGTTTTTGTCCATGGCATCAAGCTCCAACTCGCTGTAGTGCTCTGAATCACTCAAAGCACTCCCTCGTTCCCTGCAAGACGGCATGTCACCCACCACGTCCTGTTTTCCTCTTTTTCTTCCTTGTGGTCGTTTGACTTTGTTGATCAGACTGGCGTTCGTTCAGAATCATTTGGTAAATCGTAGCGGATCGGGCTGCAGCCACTGGTTCCGGATTTCCTTGCCCCACATTGAGCAGCAAAAGGACCTTTTTTGCCGTACCACGAAACAGCCTCAGTTAGTCTGAGCATCATTGCGAGGCGGCTTCTATCAACGGACCCCACCTCGCAACCACTTATAGGGAGCTCATATAAAGCACAAGAAGCACGACGTCAATTCACGAACCTGGTTTCCAGCGCGCAGAAGAACGCCCCAGTTGGAGACGGCTGGAGAGTGACAGGTGTGACCATTCACGTTGCTCACGAGATGGCGGTGTCGTCCGCTCACTGGTGCCGCTTAGTATACCGCCGAGCTGCTCGATCCAGGTGCGACCACTGGACGTGCCTCAGCGCGCCGTATTTCATTGGGCGTCACAGCGTGCCAAGCTGCACTAGTGTACATTTCATTCCGATCTACTTGGGAATTTACCGAAGAGCGCATTGAGGGCACGTTTGAAACCGCGGGAGGTTGCTGATGACGCAAAGCAAATTTCAAACCCCCAATAAAAGGGTTAATGCCATCGTGCATTTTGTGGGCTTTAGGATAGCGCTGTCGTTCCTTGCTTGGAGAATGTCCCTTCCAGCTTCAATCAATTTTGACCATTCTCCAACTCGTTATCTACAAGGGTGTGCACACAAGATTTTGGTAGTGGAAATACAAAACTTCTGTTCAAGCAGATTGATGCACAACAAATTGGAATGCTCAAGCAGCACAAAAAAAAGTTGTATGTAGAATCAGGTGCTAATGCAAGGTCAAAAATGAAATTAATTCATCAATCAGCCTTGTTTTTTTTTTTTGCAGGTGCCAACCTTTATTCATTACTTTTAAAGTAATATGAAAAAAAACGATCGCTGTATTTCATTTATTTTGCAAAAATGGAAACGTGTTGACGTTGAAATTACTACAGGAATGCATGTAGGAAGTATAACTGGTATTCACATAATTTCTAATTATAATCTCGTATTTAGATATAGTGTCGTTTGACTAAAATGTATAAGCGATGCGCGCTTTGCAGTCGTAGTCGTGACGATAGCGCATCAAAGAGCAATGTGAAGGCTGCGGCTACGTCACCTTGGTGTCCGCGCCAGGTACAACATATGAACAATTCTGCATTCTTTCGAAGCTGGGGCAATCCGGACCATCGTGATTTTTGCGATCCTGGTTCTTAACAATTCTACTGCATGTATCAGACTCAACATTATAAATGAGCACAACCACTATCAGATGCTGGTATGACGAAACTTCGCATCACAGACTTTTCCACACCTGGGACGAACCGAACCCGAACCCAGTTCAACCGAAAATAAGCGATGAAAAACCGGGGTGGGAACCGGGCTCGTCCGAAAATAGATGGAACCGAACTTCGGGACGAACCTGGGTTCGTTCCGAAAATCCATGGTTTTCATTGGCTAAAATATTTTTCATTCTATTGGCTAAAACAAAGCACGCACCAGAGCCCTCGGTGAGGTTTAGGCCCCCCATCGTGAAGATTTACATTGCGACCTTCCTAGATCAGCTGCAACGCCACCACCATCAGGACAACCACACCAGCGCACATCGGTGCTGTCACAACTAGCACCAATCCAAGACCATGGCCAGCGAGGAGGAAAACCTGCCGATTGTCGCCCTACCAGAGGAGTACTCAGTCGACGGTGAACGATTAGGTATCGCCTTGGCTCACGTCTCCGCACAAACCTACCACATTGCTGAGACGCAAGCGGGTCTCCAAGAGCGACAGAGCCGCCACGAGCAGGAGCAGCTACGATTCGTTGAGGAGCGAGTCGCGGCTGCACGTCTGGAAGCCGAGGCAAGGAACAATGCTCTTGTTCTTGCCATTCGCCAAGCCTACGGTGACCTAACTACTCTAGAGCTTCGTGTGGATGCGCGCATTCAACGGTTGCTCGCTTAGCTACAAGAAGCCGCACAACAGCAAGCTCGGGCCATAGCTGAAGTGCATCTAGCAGATCAGGCTGCCGCTCAGCAGATTGTGCAGCACCGCATGGACACAGAGCTACAGCGTGTCCAGGCGCAGATCGATGAACGGACCGAAGAGCGCAACAACAGTTTGTTTGCTGGCTTGTGCCAGCAGCAGAACACGACGGCTCAAGAGCTGCGCCAGGCTGCGCAAGAACGTGCCGACTTGCTGCATCACCAATCGCTAGCTGGCAACCGAGACCAGCAAGTTCTCCAGCGTGCGGAGGAAGCCGCACGCTCGATCGCAACCTCACAACTCAGCTCGCAGCTCTCTGTGGCTGTAGACGCCATTCAGGCCAAAGTCATGGCTCGCACCGAGGCCCATGTGGTGGAGCTCGTGCAAGGATTTATCGCCCGACACGAGAACGCCTGCATGCAGCACCAAAGGCGCGACTTGGACGAATTCCGAGTGGAAATAGACCAGAGGTTTCGCGACGTGGTAGCCGTGGCCAAAAAGGCGGCTGAGACGAAGGCACGCCAATTGGCAAGCGCGTTGAGGCGTGGGTCTGCACCAGCATCGACACCACCGAGCGGCGACACAGAGACGCCTGCAGCCAGCGACGCCAGCACCGATCTCGATCCCACGCAAAGTGATGTGACCCAAGACCAGAGCGCTATTAGTACAGTGGTTCAGGGCGATTCTACACGAGCTGATGGCAGCCCCACAACAATTCCAGACAGTGAACGCAACTCGCAGACTGAGGAGAATCCCATGAGTTCCACGCCCTCCTCATGCGAGGCTGAGACCACTTGATGCTCCCCAAGACCCGATCAGACTCTCACAACTCTCACCAGCCAAATGGGCGCGGCTGAGAGAGATTTGCCACGGACTGTGCAGAGTTCTAGGAGTCCAGAGAGCCCCACTACTGAAACCGAGAGCCTCCACAATTTGCCACGATCTATGCATTCGGCGAGCATGGCTGCGAACGTCTACATTTTGTCCAGCGTGGTCGTGGATTCCGATGCCTATAGCAATATGTTGGCGTGGAGCGAGTCCGTCGAAAACGAGGAGATCCTCAATGTCATGATCGCTAGCCAGCGCTTGAATCCTGACCCGGTGGAGATTCCAACGGAGTTGCTGTCACATATGCGCACAACTACGTTCACACACGCGCAACCAGCAACTGTATCTACCCGAGCGCGGCGCCAATCTACAAGAGATCCCATACATGCAGAACCAACGCCTTCAAGAGCATTAAATCGCGGGCAATATGCCCAGGAAACGCGAGCAAATCTGCCCAAGCGTGATCAACGTCCACCACCAACAGCAGCAAGAGCTTCAACACGTTCTCAACGAGCACAGCACACAGCAGCTAGACCACCAACCCGCACCCAGCGAGCATCAGGACCAGCGCGCACACGTACAACATTAGCTCGAGCATCGTCACGACCCTGTACACGCCCAAGTGCTTCGTCATCGCGAATGAGAAACAGCATATCCCAGATCCAGCAAGATACGCAGGATGCAATCCGTGAACGCGCAGAAGCACGAGCCCAGGAGATCGAGGGAGGTGCCAAAGAAGCGCGGCAAAGTTGACGATAACGTTGTCACGTAACTAAATTTAGTGGCTTTTGCGGTTTGATTACATGAAAAAATTCGTGCTGAGCCACGTCGTTCTCATCCTGTACGTTCAGCAACAGCGCCAGTCCCCCATTGCTGTTCTTTCTTACTCGTCAAACAGCAGTGTCTGGTCTCCGTCATCCTCATCCTCGTCTTCAAGCCCCAGCTCGATGCTGGTGTTAGAAAACAAATCATTCAACGAGCCAAATTCGTCGTTGAGGTCGCGTTCCATGCTCACCATCATGTTTGACGGGATTTGCTCACTCGCAGTTTCCACCGAGAGCTTCGGGCACTGCGTCAGGTCGCAATACGCTCTGTTGCAGTTGAGAAATGTTGCCATGTCGATGTTGTACGGCGCCAAGGAGCTGCGGTGTGGGACCACCATCTGGCCAGCTACCCCAAAATCGCGTTCGATCTGGGCGGACGATGCTGGCATGGAGAATACCACTCGGGCTACCAGCGGCAGCAGCCGGAACGTGCCCTCTTCGCTTTGTCGGCGCCAGTAGGATAGAACCGATTCAAACTGACCCTCACGGACAGCACGAAGGGAAGTCGGAGTCGTGATCCAGCGATCAAACTCTTCGTCCATGCGCAGGTGCGTCATGACTGTGCGTGTCTCGGCTGGCGGGGGTGCCACCTCGTCAGCCACCTCAGCGAACAGCTCCATCAAGTCTTCAGAGAAGACAGCAGCAGGTGGTGGGGCGACGACTTGGGCATCACATGGGGTACTGTCAACCGCGGCCATTAACTTGCGTATGCCATCCATAACGTAGCGGCGCACCTTTATGTAGTGGCGCTCTGCCACCTTCTGAGACGCCCCGAGCTGCAAGTTGCACATGAGCACGACTTTCTTGAGCGCTCCGTCCGGATTTTTGAAGTTCGGATGCAGCATCAGCTGCATCTCGAACGCGTACGAACACTTATTCATTGAGGCCCTGTCCGTGTAGCGCCGGAAGAACGCGCGCTGGAATGCCTTCCCCAACAGCGCCCTGGTCGTCGTCGCCAGGTTTGACAGCTCTTCCGGGCGGAAAAAGCGCCTCTCTTGAGGGGTTGATCGACAGTCTTTGAGGGGTGCAGCGGGATCAAGCAGCGAGATGCGTAACCTGTAAAGGCCAAGCAACACGTTTGCTTGGTTGCCTTGCTCCGCTTGTCCAACCTGGTTCAGTGTAGAGATCGGTTCCAGTAGAGACAGGATCTGACAAGATCCATCTTGTCACGCTTCAACGGGAAGACAGCCGGAGGTACAACGTTCTCACGGCGGGCCCTATCAGCCCGTTCCTGATACCAGTCGACGAGCGGGTCCCACAACAACAGAATCCGGTAGACGACGCGCGTCAACCCGAGAAACCGGTGCGTCCGAAAATTGAGTAGCTGATTCACGGTGGAGCCGTCCTCCTCGGCGTTGTGCATCATGGCGCACAATTCGCTGAACAGCGTTCCCATCACCTCCACATGCTGTGTTTGGTACACAGTCTAGATGATCCGGCGTAACAGATCGGTCATAGTAGTTTTTTTCGATCTCGAGGTGTCGCCAACGATGCCGAAGGCTGCCTTGGTGGCAGCGTGAGTGAAGTGCGGGACGCACCACTCCCAGCAGATCTTCAACCCGCTCTGCATCATCCACTTGACGTCAGGCCCTCCGTCGCTCGTCGCACCATAAAGATCGTGACGGGTCAGACCGAAGTCCTGCAAGATGTCGCCGATCCAGCGGTAGAATGGCCCCCTGATACCACCATCGCGCTCCCCGAACATGGGAGCGAAGTGGCGCGTGCCGAGCAGTACCGATTTGAAGCAGAAGTTGGAGTCGACGAGGTAGAGACGCAGGCCTAAGAACTTAGTGTTCTTGGCCGATGCCGCCCAGAAGTCAGCAACAATCGAAAAGCATTTGGCTGATCCAATCGTGTTGTTTTGCAGCATTGCCTGCACCTGTCGTTTCGTTGCGTCGTAGAGCTCCACCACGGCATGACGGATGACCTTGGCGTTCAGCGCTACCTGTGCATGCTCTTTGAGCATGAGGTCACGGATGAGGAGTGTCTCCTCGTACTCGCCGAGGCGAAACGGAAGATTATTGTTCACGATTCGCCGGGTCTCCAGCAAGACGTACGCTCGTCCCGGGTCGTTCCGAAAGAGAGGGCTGCGCTTGAGCAACTCGAGCTCGTTCTCGCGGGTCCGCTTCCGATCGCCTTCGGCGGTAGTCTTCTTTGAGTCCATCGAGTGCATCTCCATGAGGTGGTTAGTGGCTTTCGAGGTATTGCCCCCCGACATGCGGAACTTGGCACGTTTCTCACGGCAGGTCTCGCTGGCCAAGCACATCCACACCGGTGTGGCAGCGGCGTCGTTGCTCTTGACCACGCGTACACCTCATTTGAAGATGTACGACGTCTCGGTCTTCCTGGGCGGTGCGACGCTCATGCCATAGTCTGGCACGAAGCTCGCGATCGCCTCCGTTACCGCTGTGGGGATTTCTGACATCGTGCGTACTTGTTCTGGACGTGTGCGAGGTGTTGGGCCGGCTGAAGGTGACGGACGGCGGCTCGTGCGGCAACGACAAGGTGCTGGAGACCACCACGCGCGAGAACTGGCTGTCAGCGACGCAACGAGCTGCTGGCGATACCGACTGGCGACGTGTGTTTGGATACGGCCT
>MBAC02011272.1:0-11524 GCA_001712635.2 Nothophytophthora sp. Chile5
TGTGGATCGCGCGCTCGTCCGTCTCGTGCACCGTGGGCACCGACTGCACGCTGCGCTTGCTGGCCACGGACGAGCGCGGCGAAAGGAACACGTCGCCGCCGCCATCGTCCGACGACGACGACGAATGCGTGTCCGAAGCCGCGAAGTCCGCCATCTCCGTGCCGAAGGGTTCCCGATGTACTCGAACTGAAGCGGGAGACACGCGGCTTCCTGCTGTCCAAGTGCGCGGCCCGCTGCTGAATTCACACTGAAGGCCATCAGCCGCGCGCGGCGCGCAGATGGACGGACGGACGGACGCACGCCCCGCTTCCCTCGCTCCCTCTCTCCCTCGCTTCTTTCCCCCTCTTCCAGCAACCACACGGCCACGCGCGCGGTGGTCCCTCCCCCCTTCAACCCGCAACTTTTCGCCTCGGATCCCTAGCCCACATCACAATGAACCCGACAGCAACCAGTGAGGATGCCTCGTCCATGTTACGCCGAGCGCTCGTCGTTTATGTCCACCCACCAGCGCGTGTTTCTTTGTTTCTTTGTGCCTTTCGTTGGTGCATTTGTTGGGTTTGGGCAATTTTGGGCACGTTTCCGCCGTATTTTGGTTCTTTTTTCGTTTCTGAACCTTAGATACCGGTACGCGAGCGGGGAACGCGGACATAAAACCTTGAGCGAACGAGCCAACTCCCCTCTTTATAAGGGTGATGGCAGCCCCGCACTTTAGAGGGTGACTTACAAAGTCGAGGCTCTTTTCGAGCAATGAGTACTGGGCTTTCTTCTTACAAGATACATTTCCAGAATAAAACCTCGAAGGGGAAGATTGCAAGGTCGTCTGCCGGTCTCCGCGTCACATGGAAACGAGTCGTCCGAGCAGGTGGCTATTACTCCTCGTGCCACTGTCCTTTTGCTTGAGCAAACCGGCCTTTCGATGGTGTGCAGACAGGGGAAGCCAGCGTCAGTCCTTCGCCGCCGCCACCCATTATTCTCCAAGCTCAACATGCTCGGTGTCACATTTGGCCAGGGCCCACGATGATGGCGAGCGTCTATGGCACACCTCGGGATCGGAGCCCGGCGGGAGAGTGCGCCAGAAAGCTGTTTTGGGCAGTCACGAATGTGACTTCCAATTTGCAACATGCGCACCCAAAATAGAGCAGCTTGCATCTCATGAACAGGATGGCGAGTCTTCAGATTTGCTCTGCCCATGCCCACTCTTTGGTTTCAGAGAGTGCGTGACGTTGCTGGTGACGACGCAAGGATCAAGCATTGCTCCATCCAAAAAATGTTTCCAGTTTCCAGTTTGGCTGGCCTCATGATCTTCCACGGCGGCGACGGACAGACGACCAACGTTGCGGTGACTGCGCCTCACCAAGTGGACAGTATTTGACCCAGCGTTGCAGTCGAAGCTGATTGGCGCCCAAAGCCCATGTATACAATGCTTGTCCATGTATACGGATACCTCCGCTTTCCGCCGGTCAAGGAAGAAAACGCTCTTTGACACCACATGCTGCCACGCGTCTCTGTGTTAATTGCACCTGCGGTCTCCCATCGACGTCACCACGTGTCGTGCTGGTGGTGCGCAGGCGAACCTCGCAATTTCGCTCAGACACTGCACTTTTGTAGGAGGGGCTCGTCTCTTGGGTTTGGGAAGGAAAACCTCGGCTTCCCAGCAATGCTGTCCAGTATACATATCATATACATTCTCAGTCATGGTGCAATATACCTCTTGCATCGTGAACGACCTCAGAAGCATTCAAGCGCTTCATGTGCGCTCGACGATCCGGTGCGCGCTCACTCGCTCGCTCCGTGTTGTGCACGCTGGTGCATCGTACTAGCACAGCAGCGACACCACGGCAGAAAGGTTACAGCAATTTCAGATGTACGCAGTCCACCTAACCTTGTCGTCTCCAGCGTTCTCTCACTTTGAATATGCTTGACAAACATGTACGTACACATATACGGTACGCGTGCAGTCCATCGGCGAGTGCGTGGCTGGCTTGGGTGGAGTTGCCAGTTCGCATCTTGCTGAGACTGACGGACGTTGAAGCGCTCGGCACGCGAAGCAAGTTAATTCAAGCATGGTGGGTGGCTGTCTCTCCGATCGTCTTGTTGCAGTGACCACGGTATTAGAGCCGTTGGAGTTCCCTGCAGTTCGTTTGCCGCGCACGACCCTCTCCGGGAGGGTCTCCCTCCCTTGGCTGGAAAAGCGCGGCAGGAGCGCAAAGCCCGAGTGCTGTGGCCCACTACAAGACGATCTCTCCGTCCAGAAAGCATTCCACTGTGACTGGAATCACGGGCAGATCCTTGGAGGCGTCGCTGTGGGACCTGTGCAATCCCATGGTATAGAACTTGGCATGGCGCTCGTGTGCAACCATACATTTCGATGTGCGGACCTTCCGAGGTGGGTGAAATGGTCAGCAGCATGGGCAACAGATCCCTTTTCACGTGAAGACGCCCTTGCGTGATGGCGTGCCTGTCGACAGGCGAACGCTTTGTCCGGAGTGGGTGGGGCTGGTGTACTGTCAGAGCCACGATCCCGTTGCTTGGTCGCGAGAACAGATGCATCCGCAGCACCGTAAGGACAAGCGGTCGGAACATATTAGGCAACCTGATGCATAGGCTTAGTGCAACACCACGCACCCTGTCGCCAGAGGCAGTCTCGCGTGCTGGCGGGTGCCAAAGTCGTCAACATGTACTACAATACAAACGCGCACGAAACTGAGATCCCTCCACTGGTCATGAGAACGAGACAACGATTGATGGGGTTCGTCAATGCGGAGGAAGGAAGCGATGCCAAGCGACTGCAACTTCATCAGGTGTCATTCTTCAATTAATGTGTACCACCCTATTTGTGGTGGTAGAACCCTATGTGCCGAATATAAAGTTTAGCCACCAAAAAGGAGGCGACTTTTTCGCATCCGGATTTTTTTAAACGACGTGTTTGTCCCGAAAAGAGTGGTGCGATTGCTCGTCCGCCCGCCTTCTGACTTCCACCCATACGCTCATTTATTACGAGCCACACTTTCAACCGGAAAAGCAATCTCCGCTCTCATCACTGCTGTCGACGGGAAGCGACGACTTCCGGGACGAGCCATTCCTTCGCCGCCATGCCGTCGCAGGCGGCTGCATCACCCGTGAGAGACGAGCGGAAAGAACGTCTCGTGGAGTGGAGGCGACAGCGAGAGGCAGCCGCCGCCTCGCCCGCCAGAGCGAGTCCTGCCAAGTCCGAGGCGCACGAGCGGATGCTGCAGCAGCGGCGGCAGAACATGGCGCCGCCCTCCATGTCGCCCACGCCTGGGCCACGCGATGCGCCGCGGCCGCGCAATTCTTTGGATAGCAAAGCCGAATCCAGCTACCGGCGGCGGTACCTACAGCAGCAGCAGCAACAGCGGCGCAGCGGCTCGCGTCACCAGCGTCGGCCGCAGGAAGAGCTGTCGGACGCCACGTCTGGACCGGTAAGCGACGATACGGAGAGCCAACTGTCCTCTCGAACGGCCGGGTCAGAGTGCGATGCAGCACCTCGTCGCGAGTCCACGGAGGCGGAGTCGGAGAGCGAGGAGGTGGACGCTCCGAGCGAGGCGGGCGGTAGATTGAGGATGCTTATTCCTCCGGTTGCAATGGAGCAGACGAGCGACGGGCGGTTGAGTGTTGACGACGAGATGGACCAGCGCCAGGACAGTCCACAGACAGAGTCACCACCTTCTCCCATTCATCCTTCAGCTGCAGCATTCACTGCATCGTCGTATACAGCGGAGGAAGTGGAGATGCAAACTGTGGAAAACGGTGATGACGAGATGCAGTGGCAGACAGCGCAACATTCGGAGCACGAGCTTGCGGTTCAACGGGAGATAGCGACGGAGTACGAACAAGAGGACGAAGAGATGACTCAAGCACCGATGGAAGAACCCTTTGCAGTCGCAAGTGACGAAGAGAAGCTTCTTGTGCAGGAGACCGTGTCTGAAGAAGAGATTCAAGCGTCAGCAGACGCGTGTATTCACTCAGGTGACATTGCAGACGACGTGGAGATGACTGCAATAGCAGAAACTGAGCGCCTGCAAGTTACAGGAAAGCAGACGGACGTCTCAGTGTGGGAGATCAAGAAGGAGAAGCGCACGACTCGTCGATCGTCCTGCAAGTCTGCGCTTCTTCTGGCCGCCGGGATCGCAGTGGTTTCTGTGGCAGGTGGCATTGCTGTCTGCCAGGTTTATCCGACATCTTCTGCTGCAATTGCCCTTGGATTGGCGACGGAACGTTCTAAAGAAGCGCTTCATCTGCTGGTTATGACTGGTCAGGACATAGCGAAGCTGCATCTGGAGCAACTGGAAGCTGGTGTGCGTGCTGTGTGGCTGGCGATCCTGGAGCATGAGACGTTGCAGAAAGCTGCGACTGCGGTCTCTTCGCTAAAGTACGCAGATCTCGACACATGGCGAGGGCTGACAGAGGAGACGAAGAATACGGCAATAACCACTTGCACCGAGCTGCTGAAGTACGCACGTGAGCGCCTTCAACTGGATTTGGTAGCTTTGGTTGATACGCTGATGCAAACGGTGGACTGGGTGATGTCTTGCTGGGAGAAAGCCTTCACGTCAATTGATTTGAAAGCGGTGGAGGTCGTGGACCTGTCGAGTGAGCAGTACCTAGCGCCATTGACGTCCGACCAGGAAGTGATGCGGAGAGTGCGCGACCAGCTGATGACACAGGAGGCAGCAGCTCTGCAGGAGCTGAAGCGTTTCAAGAAGCGTCGGGCTTCGGTTGCGATTGCCACGGACGCGATCTTGGCCGACACTCGGACGGAGGTGATGGAGAGCATCTACGAGGTGAAGTTGGCGGCGACTCAACACATTGAACAGTACACGGAGAAGCTGACGGATGCGTTCATGCAGTCCATCGAGCAGGAGCTGGGCGACTATGAACGCATGTCTCGGATCGTGGAGGAAGAAGGAGGCGCCGAGTTGCTGGAAGAAGTAGGGGGGAGCGAGGAGCAGCTGGATGCAGTGGCGAGCTTGAAGCAAGACCTGGTGCGACATGGGAAGAGCGTTGACGTCGAGCGGGGACTCCCAGTGCCAGAAGAGCACGAAGCCTCCGAATATGTAGCTGACGAAGTGTGTGCTGCTGAGGAGAAAGAGTGTTTGGCTACGCAGCTTACCGAGCGATTGCGTGCAGAGGGCGAGCAAATAGAGGAAGAAGATGCAGCTCGTGCCGAGGCGGAGCGCGTTGCTGCCATCGAAGACCTGGCAGAATTGGAGGAAGCGGTGCTGGAAGCGGAGCGCGTGAAGGCTCAAGTCGAAGAGCTCGCCAGGGCGGAGCGTGAGGAACAAGAGCAGCTGGTCCAGGAACGAGAGCAGGAAGAAGCGCGTACGCGAGCTGTGGCGGAAGAAGAGGAGCAAAAACGACTGAAAGAGGAGGCAGCCAATGAAATCCGTGCGGCAGAAGAACAAGAGCGCTTGGCATCTCAGCACGCGGAGCGATTGCGTGCGGAGCGGAAGCAATTGGAGGAGGGAGAGGCAGCTCGTGCCGAGGCGGAGCGCATTGCTGCGGTCGAAGAGCTAGTGGAATTGGAGAAAGCGGTGCTGGAAGCGGAGCAAATTAAGGCTCAAGTCAAAGAGCTCGCCAGAGTGGAGCGTGAGGAACAAGAAGTACTGGCTCTGGAGCGAGCACAGGAAGAAGCGCGCGCACGAGTCTTGGCGGAAGAAAAGGAAAAGGAACGACTAAAGGCGGAGCAGCTCCAAGCGGAAGAGGACCTTCATGCAGCTGCGCAGGAGGTAGCGAGGAAACTGGAAGCTGAGCGAGTGGAGGCATTGAGAAAGCATGAGGAAGCACAAGAACTCGCGCGGCTCCAACAGCAGGAAGAGGAGCGTGTTCGTGCGGAAGAAGAGCTCCGTTTGCTTGCCGAGGAAGAGGACATGCGGCTGAAGGAGGAACGACAACAGCACGTCGAAGCGGAGCTAGCGGAGGCGGCGCGTGTGGAGAAGCAGCAAGCGACAGCAGAACGCGAGCGCATGGAGGAAGCCGAAATGGCTCGTGAGAGTCGAGCGGCGAAGTCTGCGGCGGTGGCGAAGGCCGCACTGTCCGAAGTCGGCGTCGGTGATGTGGGGCCTGGGTGGCGACAGAGTCTTGGCCTTCCATCCGCTGCGGTACCCAGTCGCACGTTGGTGCAGATCAGCGTGTTGTTTGTCGTGTTCTTGGCGTTTGCGGGCCTAGCGGCATGGCTCGTGGTGCGGCGCCGCAAGCGTGGACTGGTTGGCAATCCGCCACGTCGCCGTAAGCGGTGGCAACGACCTGCGGAAGCCGAGGAGGTGGTGCTTCTATCCGCTGACAGTACAGAAGACGGGGCTACTGCTGGTGCCGTTGGCTCCATCGAGCCGGAGCCAGAAGTGGTTGAGTTCATGTCGGGCGGCGGCGAGGAGACGTTGGCGGCCGCTTCCTCCGAAGGCGAAGACGACGAGGGGGAGGAACTGAGCAGCGAATACGACGAGGACGAGGAGTACAAGGAAGAGTTCTACTACGAAGAAGAAGAACTCGAGGAGGGCGACTTGGAAGAAACCAGTATGTCTGGCCTTGAGTCCGACGACTCGGTGGCTCGCACGGGGTTCCACGCCGCTGAATTCCACACCACGGGATTCCGGGCCACCGGCTTCCAAACCACGCGATACGAGGACGACGCCCACCCCGCCAGCCCTGCCAGCCCCCACGCGGACGCGTCCCCCGTGGACAAGACGGGCTTCCGCCTCGTGCAAACCTCGGTCGGTGCTGCCGCCGTCAACGAACCCACCAACACCCCGTCGGGTGCGTCAGCTGAGGAAACCCCCGACACGGCCCAACGCGCTCGCCGTCGGCGTCGCGAAAGCCGCACGTAAGGCCGAGACGAGGAGCCACAGCGGCAGGAACATGGCAAGAGTAGCAAGAACAAGTGCAAGAGCGAAGAAACAAGCGCGACCGATGGATCAGGAGGCAGCGGAGGCGCTGGCCCGTCACGATCCAGTCGGCACTAAATGGAAAACTGCGTGTGCGTCCATCCATCTTGTCTGTATATATCAACGCAGTGGGTAGCAGCCTCACGCGGTGGAGGCCGAGTCGATGCTCCTGTACTGGAGCTGCTCCTGCTGTCGCGGGGAGTCGACAGCCGCCGGACGCCTGACCACCAGCTTGTAGCCCGGCCGGATCTCGCCGCGGTAGCCCTTGGGGAAGTAGGCGCGGTTGAACTCGCGCATCTCGTCGTACGTCATGCCGTAGCGCGCCGCGAGGCCCTCGGGCGTCTCGCCCAGCTCTACCACGTGGATCTGCTTGGTGAGCTTCACCTCGGCGATGTTGCGGCGGCTGGTGGCCTGCTGCGCCGCCAACAGATCAGGCACGATCACGCGCTCACCGACGACCAGCTCGGCGCGTTGGCCCAGCGGGTACCGGCCGCGGTTGATCTGCAGGAAGTGCGCGTACGGGATGGCGTACGCCTCACAGAGCGACTTGAAGGTGTCGCTGGACGTCACCAGGTGCGTCTTGTACCGCGCAAAGGCGGCCGACGAGCCCGTGTACGTGGCTTCCATCTCGCCCTGCGCGTTGAGCGCCGAGGCCTTCGCGTCCACGTCGCGGCCACTGACCGCTGGGTCGTCGGCTTCCATCTCGCCCGTGTTCATGAGGCGCACGTGCAGCAACTGACCGGAGCAGAGCAGACTGCGCTCACCTGTGGGGAAGAAACGGCGGTTGTCTTGCCGCAGGATCTCCTCCGTGGTGTTGTAGAGCGCCGCGATGCCGCGCAACGTCTCGCCAGCGCGCACGAGATGCATCTGGCCCCAGCCATTGTCGATGCATTCGGGCGGCGGAGGCAGCGACACGGCGCGCGCCTCCTCCACGATGAGCTGTTGCCCGGGATAGAGCTTCACGCGCTTCTTCTTGCTGCCGGAGGACGCCAGCAGCGGGTTCAGTGCGCACAGCGCCGCCTCCGTGGTCTGCGTCTTGTGCGCGATGCTCGCCAGCGTGTCGCCCGCCTGCACGGCGTAGCGGAACGGCGACGGCGTCGGCGGAGGAGGCGCCAACGCGTCGCGAGAGCCGCTGGAGCTGGAGCTGACCGTCCCGTACATGGCTGCGATCTTCCGTGGCCGAGAGATGGAGCAAGCGCCGGCCGGAATCTAAGCGCGAGGAGGAGGTTCAATGCTTTTGAGTGGCAAAATGGAAACGCAAATGGCGAGCTACGGCGTTGGTGTCCGGGTTGAACTGACCTTTCTGTGGCCGATTTGCTCGAAATTAAAGGAAGAGGGGACATTAAACGTAGGACATACTGGTCGGTGGTGTCGGGGTTTCAGCCAATCAGCGCGCGGGACGTCTCTTTGCGGCCCAGCCAAACGTCGCCGTCGAGCAATAATGCCCCCCGAATGAGCGATCTTGTTGGCGGTATGTATATGCGTCTTACTAAGTGGAGCAGCAGGGATCGATGCTCCCGCCGAGCTCGTCGGCGTCCGTGTCCTTGAAGACCGCGAAGCCCAGGCCCAGACCGACGATCACGGCCACGAACATGAGCGTCTCGTACGTCATGATGACCAGCATGACCCAGTAGCCCAGGCACAGGTGGATCATATAGAGCGACGCCAGCACCAGTTTGCACCAGAAGGGGACGCGGCGGACGATGGTGACTCGCGGCGCGTCGGGCACGCGCCCAGCCTTCTGCACGAACGACTCGTGGCTCGTCGTGGCGCCGTCACTACCGCTACTCACGACTTGAGGCGTCGCGAGTGACATGTAGTCAGCCTGACTGGACACGATCCCGTGGTCGCGGAAGAGCTGCTTCTGCACGTGATCGCGCAGCTCACCGAAGCCCTCGAGCGACATGGCCAGCAGCACGACGCCCAAGAACGCGAAAGCGTACTTAACGGCCGACGACAGCACCCACGGCTGGAAGAGCAGCAGCAGACACGTCGCGTCGCCGCCGATAGCCAATTGAAACCCGTTGAACATCACAGACCCGGTGGGGTTGGCGGATGCACCCGAGTAGCAGAACCCATCGGACGATGTCTGCGCTGCCACGTATTCTGTCGGGTTGTCGAACACCATCTGCGCGTGCTCCTCCGAGCACGTGTAGATCTTCTGCGCACCCTTGGAGATCCAGGGCACGGCATGTGTGAGCTCGTCGTAGCCTTTGCCGCATACGGGGCACTTGAGCTCCGTCGCGTCCTTGTAGATCTCGTCCGTGGTGATGTCCGACGTCTCCGGCTCGCCTAAGTTCGCACTCTTTCGGTCAGAAAACAGCACAGCGACAGTCAGTCAATATGCGCGCAAGCCCATTCATACCGACCGGACACACGAGCAGAGGAGCCGCACCGGGTTGTTCTGCAGCGAGTCGATGTGGCCCGCCATCTCGCAGGCGTACACGAACTGGTCGCCCAGGATGGAGGCGTTGATGTCGGCCTTCACGTCCATGTTGCACAGCGGACACGTGGTCTTGCGCAGGTTCTGGCCCGCCTCCGCGCTCAGCAGGAGCGCCAGCGCCACCAGCAGCAGCAGCAGCACACGCGGGAGTCTCGTCATCGCCAAGATACTTCGCTTCTGTCGCTCCGGTCGCCGCCACTTGCAGAGGCTTCGGCGTCCGAATTATCCGGAAACGGCGAGAAAAATGAGGTTATGGCACACGCCGGCCCTCCCTATCACCTGATCACCGACCAGCTGGACTGGACGGACGTCAGAAAGGGGAAGAGGCGGAACGGGAAAATTACGATTCAGCATTCAACAATACTTCAAGATACTGGGTAAATTACCAGCGGAAAGCTACGGTCGCCATTCAGCAACCCAGATCGATCGCATGAATTCCGACGAGCCCACAATCTAAACGACAACCGCACCTTTGCTGGAAAAGGATCTGGTGTGGCACATGCATCACACGGGTGGCGGAGCGTCTCAGAGCTGGGGGTGGCCATCCAACTTGATTCTCTGCTTCCATGCGATAGCAAACGGCTTCGGTTCGATCTCCCATTTTCACATGTCAATCCCAACCTTTGGTTGCCAGATGAGAGGACGCTTGAACTGACATTTGTTTGCTCCTCTCCGAATCTTCGACTGGCAAAGAAGCTATAAACTCACTCAATAATACATGCCAAGAGTGGGACATTTACGAAGCGCCATTGGTCTAAAAAGAACGCTAAAATTGCCCCTCTCAATATTATTGACTGAACAGCGACAAAAGGCCGAGAATCACAAAATTCGCAAATGGGTATTCCCTCTCCTTTCGCTCCACGATATTGTTGACAGGGAGTAAACTGCGAGAAATGACAGAAAATAAAACACCTGACCTTCGCCATTTATAATGCAGCTCGAAGTTGGTACATGTGCTTTCATCGCCGTTGCTGGCCCATATTTCCAATATGTGAGTCTTCTCAATCTCTTCTCGCGATCTATGAATATTCGTATATGGATACGGTGATCAATTCAGTGAAAAATGTGCCGATACAAGTATTATACGCGTAGTTTACCGTCGTCGACTCAGATCCACCTTTACTTTGCTGCGCATATGTTTCCGCCTGTAATTTTGTTTTGTGGTGCCCCCCTCGCAAAGTAAATTCGGAAAATTACCGGCCAGACTGCCACACGACTCATCCAGCTGTCACTCCGCAATTTATCTGCAGCGAGTGCCTCCATAACGGAAATCGCTCCGTCGACTTGAGAAGCCCAGACATGCGCAGTTGCCTGCGTCTTTGGACGGCGGCCGCGGCCTTCGCGGGTCTGCTGGTGGCCTCCGCGACAGCCCACGCCGGCCACGAGCACCACCACCACATGCACGCGGCCGTGGCGCATCGCGACCTGGCGTCGTCGGCCGTGAGCTCCACGGACTACACGTGTCCCGTGTGCGGCATGTCCACCATGGACAGCGACTACGACAACGAGAACTACGTGGTGATGGCCAACGGCCAGAAGATCTACTCGTGCGGCATGCCGGCGCGGTTGTTCGGCGACTATGATTTTTCCGTGACGGACACGGCGTACCTCGCGGCCAACATGGCGGAGTTCATCGTGAACCAGACGGCCACAACGGACTACGCGACGTGCGAGAGCGCCTGCGCCGAGTGCTCGGACGGCATCACAGACCCAGTGACGGGGGATGCGATCACCACGGACAACTACGTGTATGTGTGTCTCAAGAACGGCCAGAAGATCTACTTTGCCTCGCAGGACAACAAGAACACGTACCTGACCAGCGTCAGCAGCGAGCCGCGGTACCTGGTGGATAGCGTCATCTGCTCTGGATCCACGTGCTCCGACGCCACAAACATCACTGCGCTGAGTGCTGCAGCGTCGAGCTTCGTGGCGGACTTGTCGTCCGCGAGCGCCAGCGGTACGACGACCGCTGCGTCCAGTGACACGGCGACGTCGACCACCACCGACTCGGACACTTCGTCTACCAGCTCGAGCTTCTGCTCGGGCCAAGGGTCCGTGATGTTCAACGGCTTCCAGACGTCCATCAACGGCTCGTGCGTGATGCTGCTCTTCCAGCCGTGGGTGCTCAACAGCGCCGTTAAGTATGCATTCGGCTTCATCGGCTGCTTCCTCATCGCGCTGC
>MBAC02011273.1:0-19678 GCA_001712635.2 Nothophytophthora sp. Chile5
CCTCGCTCTTGCTGCTCCTTAATGAAACTAAGTATCTGCGTCCGGAAATCCCCGTCCGACACCAATGCAAAAAAAAATGCCTGTGGTGCAAACAAGCGCCAATTTCTAAATTAACCTATCCCTAATTTAAATTAGTTCCTCTGTTTTGTATGGAATGCCAGAATGTGCTTCCCGATATTAGTCCCGAATTTAATCGGAAATTAGACTGCATGCAGGGAAGTCATACTTCTGAAACTTATGCCAGTGCAGCTCTCCCTTTCTTTTCGGACACAATCAATAATGAACGCGCCATTTGAAACTTTCTCGGCTACGGATTGGTTAAAATTTGGAATTCATCTCGACGCGCCTCGAATTTTCTCGAGACCTCTCGATTCCAAACCCTCGAACGTCCCAGATCGGCGCTGTGACAGACAGCGAGCATACGCCATCTCCGGTGATCTCGAGTCATCGAGGGCGACAGCCATGTCTCGGAGACACGAGTGCATGAGGCCGCAGCTTCAAGTCATTATCCAATTTACCAAGTGACCAACACAGCACAACCAACAACAAGACACGACGGACTTCCAAGCGCAAACCGACATGGAGGCCAAGGCAACGCACGAGATGGAGCGTCTGCTCGCCATCGAGCAGAAGGTGAAGACGGTGCAAGACACACTGAACACGCGTCTGCCGCCTCAGCGCCGGCATCTGGCTGCTCTGGTGTGCGGCGCCAAGTGGCGTCTGCAGACTCAGGGCGCCCAAGACGCAGAAGCGATGGTGAAGAAGGTGCGGACGGAGCTTGGCGCGTTCGACTACCGCTCCAAGGAGCAGGCTGAGCTGCTGACCCGCTACCTGTTCGAGCTGGACGACATCCTCAGCTACGGCGACAACAAGATCAAGGCCGCGCGTAAGGCGCTGGTGCTGTTCATCCAGAGCCTATTGCAGCAGGCGGATGCGTTCAAGGATCAGAGCGCCAAGCTCAAACAGTTTGGCGAGAATGCTCTTCGTTCGTTCTTGCTTTCGACACCGACGCCGTCGTCACCAAGCAACAGCGGCTCCGAGTCCGACGATATGCACGTGAAGGATCTGTTTGACGAGGGCGAAGAGGCTGCTGCCGTTTCGGCCGAGGAAGATGAGAGCGACAGCGACGAGGAAGACGAAGAGGCCGATGACCAGGAGGAAGCCGACGAAGAAATGGAAGACGAGACCCCAGAAAAGCAAAAGGACGATGATGAGCCCATGCAGCAAGGCGCTGGTGAAGACGACGAAGAGGAAGAGGAGGAGGAAGATGAAGAGATTGCTCCTCCACAGAAGAAGTCACCGCGACTGCATCCCTCCAGAAACCCGCGCGCTGGTGCCATGGACATCGACGTGAACTCGCTGCCCATCTGGAAGCCGTACTACCAACTTCAGCGACGACAGGATGGCATCTATTTGATGGCTCGACTGCGCGACATGGACCCGCACACCTTGCGGGTCGAGTGGAACAATCAGACAGGCGTGCTTCGAATCTCCGGCTTCAAGCTTCCCACACAGAGGGACATCATGGTGTCGCGACTCAGCGGCGCCCCAACCTTTGGTCGCTTCGTGATCGCGGAGCAATTCCCAGCCAACATGCTCGACATGGATGAAGCTACTCAGGAAGTTTTGGAAGATGGCACGCTGCAGATCCGCATGCCATACTACCAGACGCAGAACCCGCTGCGATTCCGGCGCTCGTCGCTATTCCAGCCGCGTGACTGCTTCGTCTGGTAGAGAACCAAGGCGGCAGTAATGCCAGAGACCCCCAAGCAAAGCGCGAGGTGCTGTGTAGAGTAAATATTCTGTCTCATCGATCTGTGATAGTAGTACCGAAGACTATCTCGCCATTCAACAGATTGCATTCATGAATAAAAAAATGAAAACATACTTCTTAGTATTCAAAGAATCAAAATGGTCAACAGACTGGGGGATAAAGTAGTACGGAGAACTGCATTTATTGAGTCGCAAACAGCATGCGGTAGCTCCGCGCAGTTGAAAGTTCCTCGTCGGCCTGACTGTTCTTGAGCAGCTCCTTCATCTCCGCCGAGCTCAGGGTCGTCTGATTCCTGCTGAGTACTGTCTCCTTCTTCTCTGTGTCTTCCAACTTAGCTGTGGACGTCGCGGGGCCCTTGTGGACTACGATACTGGACGCAACGACGGATTGCTTCACTTTCGAGGTCACCAGGTGCGTCGCTTGCGAGGTGACGTTGGAACGCACGGCTGCGTTTGCTACATTGGATATCATGCTTGTCGGAGCACCAGCATGCAGCACTATTGGCTGCGCCTTGCCTCCATCGACAGCTTTCGCTACTGGAGGGTGGAGATACGTGTCGACAACGACGCCCTTCAGTTGCAGTAGCTCCGCCTGCAACGACTGCAGCTCCAGACCGCGCGTGAACTGTGCCGCCGACCCCTTCGATTTCGATGCAATTTCATGACTTGAGGCAGCTTGCTGTGCCGCCAGTAGCTTCGTCACGCGACTTCTAAGCAGAACTTCTGCCTATTTGCGCGATAATGACCCCGAAGTAGATGCGTTAGACACAATCCGCATTATCTACCCAACCTAGAGTGGATGCAAACTCCTGCTCAAACTCGCACCTGATCGTACTGGGTCTGTTGCTCCCGCACCACCGAAAGCAGAGCCTCCACCTGTCCATTCATCCGCGTTTTGCGCTGCACACACTCGCCCTCTTGTTTGATAGCGAGCTGTTCCGCCATCCGCCGTCGGAACCGCAAGTAGCTGTAACCCAGTACTGCTAGGACCAGCGTCACAGCCCCGTATCTCTTGATCACTTGCATCAGCAGCGCAAATCGGGACAAAGGCGACGACGAAGCGGTTGCCGCATCGGAGGGGACTGTCATGTTACGACCGTTGATGTCGGCCGCCAAGTGCTGAGCCGTGCGCTGCGCTAGCTGCGAGAGACCATTATGGCGCTCCACGCTCTTGAGACACTGCGTGATCTCCTCAGGCGACAGTCCCTGTTGCATTTCGATCCAGCAATGCAAACCGCGTCGTCAGTCGAATGTTCATCGGCGAGGAGAAGACAAGCTCGCTCCTCTCCTACCTTCTTCTCCAGGAAGTCCACGCGCTGTGCGAGCGACAGCGCGCGCACCGATGGATGCAACAGGAACTCCTCGCACTTCTCCAGGAAGGCGTGGTCCCGTGGAGGCGCCATGACACGCGTAGTAGCACCCGCGAGCAGCACCCACTCGCCCCGTCAATTAATGCCGGCGCTAATTCGCCTTTTGGGTGACGTGAACACGGAACGCAAGGGCGTACGATGTCCGCAGGAACTATACGTCCACGACTTGAAGATGGGTTGTACCTCATATTCAGTACGATGTACCCATTGAATAGGTACAGTGTACCGTGAGCACGCCGTCTTGGGGAAAGGAAAGCAAAGCCAACGGCGACAAGCTCATTAAGCAAGCGATCTGCTCGTTGCCTCTGTTCGCTGTGTGTTCTACCGGCAGCGCCTTCGGAGACGACATGCCAGCTCTGACGAATGATGGAGACGTGCAGCCCTCGGAGGAGGAGGCGTGCGCGAATCTGCGGGCTCCAGCAGATGATCCGTCGGCCAGTGATGCCCATCAACCTGACAAGCCCACCGAGACGCTAACGAGACCAGAGGAGAAGGCAACAGTGACCGGCAAGAAGCGCAAGTTGGACGAGATTCAGAGAGAAAGCGATGTGGCTAGCGGAGAGGAGACGCGGCTTCCGGGAGTGGACGAAACGCCGGATTGCACAGACCGCACCTCCAGCGACCACGAGCGGGTTCGGCAAGGCGATGAACCTAGAGATGATGCCGACGAGGAGCAGCAGCCGCGAGAAGAAGCCTCGCTTCCTACCGAAGATCGGGGAGGAGAAACTTCCAGAGTGCAGATCCCTTTTACAGTGTCGTTTGTAGCAGAAACGCTACCATCAGCGGAAGGGCATGCGGAACTGCGGTCGCCAGTTGGGGAAGCGGCAAGAGTGGATGCAAGCAAGCCAGTGGAAGTGACGCGAGCCCACGAGCTTCCTGAACCAGCACCAGCAACTGAAACTCACCCCGAAAACGAGGACGAGGCGAGGCCAACGGTGCAATTGGCGGACGAAGAAGCTGCGAAGGTCATTGCAGTGCAAGTAGCGAAAGAAGAGACTGCGGAGGTCGTGAATGGCAAGCCTTGGAATCCCGCTGCGGCTGCAGCTCGGGAGAAGACTGCATCCAAGACTGAGCATCTGCACCGGCGGCGAAAACGAGATACGAGATCAGCCGATATTTCCCAGGCGTCGGCGCTGATGCTTTTCCGGTGCTCGTGCCAACTGCTGCGCTCCCAAGCTCTGGACTACAATGTCCGCGCTCGTGATATGGTAGAACGGAACGCGGCGCAGTCGCTGGAGATCGAGAAGTGGGAGAAGAAGATCCGCAGCCTCCGGCGTGAGTTGCGCGAGTACGAGGATGACAATCAGATGGAGGCGAGCGGCGATGCTTCGTCGACGGAACTTGCTCTTGTCGGTAGCAGACTCGGCTCCAGTTTGCCCAGATTGGCTGCATCAGAAGAGGAGAAGCGACCAGCAACTGCAATTGCAGCAGCGAACGAAGATTCGGACTGCGGGTCGTTTGGGTCAGCAACAACTGTTGCTGTCGATCCGTCGCTCCCGCCGGGTGTCATCGCTGCAGAGAGGAAACTTCATGAGAAGCTGCGCGAACGCACCCAGAAGGCGAACGACTACTGCCAGAGCCTGCCGGGCTTCATAGACACGCTGGATCAGCAGCTTGCGCATCACCGATAGGTGCGCGCTGATTTATCGCCTATCCGCTGCGTCTTCCATCCACTCCACCTTGTGTAGAGGCTGATCTTGCGCAGGGGGCACGAGTGAGCTTCGTTGGTATTATTTCCCTTCATAGTACGTCGTTTTTTTGGTTCACTCGCGAGCGTGTGGGGGAATGCAGCCACCCATCAGGATGCTCTTCCTTCACGCTCGGCAATTGTGCCGTCTCAATGCACATGAAAACGTAAGCTCGTCCTAACCATGCTCATGAACAGCAGCAGTCAAGATTGCTGCCATTTTGATTGGCATGGATCGGTTCCATCTTCAAACTCATGATCTTTCATGATACGCTGGCAATATGCTGTTCAATAGTTAACGTGAGTGAGGGTCTGATTTCCCCTGATTGAGCAACCACCGGTGCCACCCGCACCCGTTGGCGCTCAGTGCGGAATCGACCAGAAAGAGCAAAGTTCAACCGTCTGCATCGGGACGTGACGCTCTTCCTTCTTCCTGCAGTTCTCCATGGCGCAGCGTATGCGACGCCGTGGGTCGATGGGTCCGTGGTCGTCCTCGACAGGGCCGCTCAATGCGCCTTCGAGCGGTGGCCGCGGTCGCCGTCGACCGCCTGGAGAGCTCACGGAACAGGAGATTGCGCGCAGTATCCAAACAAGTGTGTTGCGAGTGCGGGTGGTGCTGCAGTTGGAGGCTACACAAGCAAACGAGGTGCCATTGAGTGACGGAATTATTGCCTTCGCGGGAGCTCTTGATGCGCGGCTGAGCCCGGCGGTGACCTCGGAATACGACGTTCGCGTGGACTTGCTGGAGTGCGGATTGAACAGCTGGGAGAACCTGGTGGAGCTGCAGCGTGTGGTCGCTGGGGTTCAACGGCCGCGGAAATGGGAGGATGGATGTGAGCAAGAACAGCTACTGGCAGGGAAGACCACGCTGCGTCATGATGCCAAGTACGGCGAGTGGATCTTGGCTTTGGGCTTCACGCATCCATCGGAAGATTTGCTGTGGACATTTGCCACGAGTCTAAAGCTGCGTCTTCGTAGCGCTGGGGTACTCTCCAGGGTACTGCTGGCTTCGCATCGTGTGGTTGTGCCACTGGCGGCTGCATTTGTGGAGGGGGCCGATGGGGCAGCGGACCTTGCGCAATTCCAATGGGAAGGACTGCATGCATGGAGTCAGCTCGTGGTGGTTCCCGCTGCATCAGGTGACGAGATTCAACGGATCAACTTGGCGCCGGTGGCATTTCCTGTTGACTCTTCGTCGTGCTCCCCGTCGGAATCTATCCTGTCCCTCCGATATCCTGCTCTTGTTTCCGTCGTGGATGGCATGCTGACAGCCAATACGGACATCAAGAAACCCATTGTGATCATCTTGCGAGGCATTCCCGGCAGCGGGAAAAGCTCTTTGGGTCGGGAGATCGAAGCGATTTGCCGGCAGCAAGGAGTGGCATTCACGGCCTGCTCGGCAGATTACTTCTTTGAAACGCCGCGAGGATACGCGTTTGACGTCAAGAAGCTCGGCGTTGCGCACAACAAGTGCAAAAGCGTCTTCACGAAGGCTATCCAGTCGGGTATTCCGCGTCGTCGCAGTGATGATGGTGTTGAACGGGGAGGTCTTTCGCAGCATATCATACTGGTCGACAACACCAGTACGCAGAAGTGGGAATACGAGCCATATGAAGAAATTTCCAAGGCGCATGGCAGTCGCGCTCATGTCATGGAGATGGAGTGTCCAGATGTGTTCACGGCATTCCGAATGGGACAACGCAATTCGCATGGTGTGCCGCCAGATAAAGTTGTGAGCATGTTTTTGCGGTGGGAGCTGGACGCGCGTGCGCACCGCTTTACGCCACAATTTGAGCATACGAGTCCCATCGCGAACCCACTTTCGAATGGCCACGTTGGAGGTGTGTCGTTCATCGGTCTCTTTCTGGACGCTGACTCGAGGCAGAAGCTGTTGGAGGGAATTCCTCTGACCCATCCGAACAAGATTGTCGAGCATGTGACTCTGTTTTACCGGCCAAGCAAGCAATACACGCGAGACGCTGAGCTGGGCGCGTTGTTTACAGTCAAGGGGGTAGAAGTCGTGTCTGACGCACGGGGTCAAGCACTTCGTGTCGAGCTAGACGACAACCTGCCACTGCAAATACGAAACAAGATCCCTCACATCACGATGTCGACGACGGAGGGAGTGAGCGCGTCGTACTCGAACGATCTGCTCGTGGATGGAGCCGCTACTCGAACGATTCTCGCCCCGCCGATTGAATTCACAGCACGTGTGGGAGCTGCTCTTCTGGTCCAAAATCAGCGGGTGATCACGACGACTTCACCGTTTGCAGTGACGGGAGTTCCGGTCGATGCAGAAAACGGAGCATCCACGATGAAGGCGACATCCCGCTATACGAAGCTCTTTATCCTTTATGTCGAGGAGAGTGACTTGGTCGCCGGGACAGAGACAGAAGGGAAGCGTGATGACCTCGTCAATGCGAGACTATTGCTGCAGGTCCAAATCCAGCATCACATGGGCTCGAGCTGCAAGGCACGTCGTCTGCTTTGCGTGCAACGCTCTCAAGCATCTTCGTATGTTTCGTCTGCAGAGTTGCTTCGTGGTTTGGAACGTCACTTCCTGCTTTCGCCACTCCATGAGGTCGAGTTTGACGACATGATGGTGATTCCAGCGTCTCAACCGTTTCAAGCATTCGAAGATATCCTTCTCAAAACCCAGGCTGCAAGTGGAAATGGCCAACTCAGCCAACTATCGATATTGGCAACATCGTTAGAGCCGCTGCAATGGCCATTGCGTGGCGTTGAGATGCTTCAAAATGCTGCTGTGAACGTGATTCGAGTTGACCACCCGGACGATGCGATACGAGCCAATGCTGCCTTAGCGCCTCCGTGTTCGACCGTCTCATCCATTCTGGACCTGCTGCGGATCAATATCCAAGAAGAAACGCGAAGCGAGGTCTTTCGTGGCATGCGTGTGGTGGGTGACGTTTTGGCACACGTGGTTGAAATGGACTCGGCTGCATGTCAGCGGAGTGTTCGACGGATTGATTCCACGCTACTTGGATTGGGCTCTGATGTTATCGAGCTGTGTTTGGTGCTGCCATGCACGGTGGATTCAAGCGCAGTGGAGCCGCTCCAGAGGAAACTGAAGATGGCGATGCAAGCTCGCGAAACAGTTCGGCACGTTGCAAACTCGCGTCATCCCTGTCAGTTTTACTTCCGACTGTGCACGTTGTCGAGCTACACCCCGGTGTTTTGCGTTCGCATGCTGAATCCATCGCCTGTTGACAACAAAGCGGAGGATGCTATTACGTTGGCTCAAATGGAGTTCTGTGAGACCCAGCAACAGACACTCCGTGGGGTATGCGACAACGAGTGCTACACTGTGCTTGTTGCATTACTTCGCGCCATCCTTCGAGGTCGGTGCACCTTTCTGCCAAGCGAGTGTCGCCTCTCCTCGTTGGTGTCTCTGTTGGGTGAGCATTTGACGCTCCGTTACTTGGAGTACGTTGCGTCATCGTCGGATGTGGATGCGCGTCCGAGCGCAGGTGACATCGCTTCTGGTCGCATTATCCATGAGCTTTACAACATGCTGGCGCATCTGGCGAAGTGGGACGAGGAAGATTGGGTTGCAGCTTTTGGAGGTTTGCTACGACCGCTATTGGGAGACAACAAGACGCAGTTGGCGTGGCAGCGGTCTGTGATAAACGCGATGCGTGACTGCAAAGCCGTGCTGGATCGCTATGGATGCGCTCGAGAAAGGTCGGTTGAGTTCTCTCCGCCGAACCCCGCGGGCCACTTGTCTGTCCTCGCTGCGCTAATTTACCCGGACAAGGCAGTGAACATCGCTACCGACGCCGACAACGATGATTCCGCGGCCACGATTGCACCAGTACGCACGTATATCGAGCTACCGACCCGCTGTCAGTGGGATCTGCTGTATTCGCATGCGTTATGCGACCAATTGAGGGAAGCGGCGTTGGCGGTAGCGGCGCAAGACGAGTTCAGGACTCACCCCGAGCATTGCTTCTTCCATTGTGCTCCGAGTCAAGTCACTCGTCGCGTGGACATCGTGACGCCTTCGCTTGAGATCCTACGTGCCGTCATCCATCATCTCTCGGAGTCTGATCCTGCTCAGAGCGATGTTGAAGCTGAAGGCAACGAAGATTGCGTCTCCCTCCCCGGTGGCTTCGTGGTCCGACACGCTTCGAGTGACGAAGATGTGCTGCTTGCTTGAGCGCACTGCCAGGGATGACAATGAAGATGGCGCTGGTGGTGTGTACCCACGGAATGCGGCTTTCGGATTGCACACACATACTGGCGTCTTTTCAGCTGGAAGGAGTCCGCATCTTGGATTGGCATCCACTCGCGCCTTTAGCGGCGGGTTCTCGAGATGGGAAGAGTTTGTCTGGTATTTCTCTGAGAGAATGGAACGGCGCGCGGATCGACCGAGCTCCGGAGCTTGGGGTTTGAAGTATTCTACATGCACCGACGAAGAGTATCCAGATGGGCTCACGAGTGGCGGCGGTTCAACCATGCGGCATTACAAACACACTAGCAAGCGCAGTCCGCGATCGACGCCCCATGCAGCCTGACGTCATCGAGCTTGACGTTTCCTGGAACTTCTGTTCCCTTTTTCTGGAACTTGACCGTCTACCTCTCTGTTAGTATACCCTTCAACATTGATATTCTCAACCCACCGTGTTTCCAGCACCTGCAACCAACTCGTAAACCTCTTTAATCTAATGTGTGATTTGCACCCAAGCTTTGTTCTGATGTATACCAACTCCAGTATACGTCGAGGCGCACCCTTTGACACGCCAGCTGGCCAGACGTAAGCGCGTGTTGAGCTGTCGCCAAGGAAGGCGGAACGTCAGCGGCAACCACCCGCCTCTGTCGTCTTCCCCTCCGTCAAGCCTCCATTCGCCGACTCCCCCGTGCCCCCGCACATCCGATCCATATCCAGCCTCTGTGCCCGTCGACCTGCCTATCCGCTGTATCCGGATAGAGAGACTGGGATCTTATTCTGCCTCTCCGCTAAAGCCGCATCCTTCTCGTCGTCGATATGGAGCCGGCGCTGCTGGCGCTTCAAGAGCTCTGCGAGCGCTCTCGGGAGCTGCAGCCGCTGTGCGAGCCGCTGCTGGGCCGCGTGGTGGCGCTCTGCGGCTACACAGACCAGCTCCGCGCTTCCCCCTCAGGCGAGTCGAAGCGGCAGTGGGTGACGCAAGTGGACGCGGTCTTGGCGCGCTTCTCGCGGCTTCTCGAGCACCAGGCGGCGATGGACAACGCCGTCTTCCGTCTGGCCGTGGCGCCCACACCGGTCCGTGAGCTTTACGCACTGCATGTGGCGCTAGACACCGTGTTCCGTGAGCTGCACGCCGAGCGCGTGGACCCGAATGCGCAATGGCTGACGGACTGGGAACCCGCGCTGGAGCGTATGGAACAGACGCTACAGCTCGCTGCTCGCGTCCACGTCGACACGGGCGAAGGCGGGACAGCCTCCGAGCAATGTGACGCGCTTGCGGTGGTCCAATGCGCCTTCCAGCAGGCGCAAGACGCAGCCAAACGGCGTCAAGACGCAGCTAAACGCCGCCGAAGTCACAGTTCCGGGGGCACCCCGCCTCGTGCCAATTCTGACGCGGACGAAGAGCTGGAGCTGCTTCCGGACCACGAAGAGTGGCTCCGCGTGCTCTTCCGCAAGCTGGTGCGGGTCTCAGGCGCTCAAGTCCCGCGTCTGCCGCCGTGGTTCCTCTCTCCGGCTCAAGTGGCGCTGCATCCCGCGCTCTTCCGCGGCGGCCCGAGCTGTGAGATCGTCCGTGGCGATTGGATGCGCAGCGACGGAGACAACATGCAGATCCTCGTCAAGAGGCCAGCCCTCAGCTCTTCCGTCGAGGCTGAAGCCTTCGTCCAGCACGAGGCGGCGCTGCTTCACGCTGTCCCCCAGCATCCACACGTGCTGCAGCTCGTCGGCGCCTGTGCCTTCGGTTTGCAGCCGTTCGTGGCCTTCGAGAGTCCGTGGACAGCTCCGGAGACCGTCGTGGTCTCGCTGGAGGACTACCTGACTCTGTCCGTGGACCACCGCCGTCAAGTCTTCCGCCTGCTAGCGCAAGCGGCCTCAGGACTGCAGAGTTTGCACTCCGCATCACTGGCTCATGGAGATCTACGCTGCTCCAACGTGTTGGTCGGAGCTGACGGCCACGCCAAGCTGGCCAATCTCCGCTGCTTCTCTCTGACTCGCTGCGTCTCCAGCTCCGAGTCGGAGCAACTGACTAGGCTTCGGTATGAAGCTGCGGGGTCATTACGCTGGCAAGCGCCTGAACTACTGGCGAAGGAGGGAGCCACCGCTCCCGCCATCGACTTGGCGTCGGACGTCTACGCCTTAGGCATGACGATACTGGAGGCGCTCTCGGGGGAGTTGCCGTGGGGCTTCCAATCCGACGAGGAAGTCCGAGAGCGAGTGCTGCATGGGGAGCTACCGGCGCCGCCTGCAGGATTAGATGAGAGCGTCTGGTCCCTGCTGGAAGCCATGTGTGACGCTGATCGCGCCGCTAGACCTGACATCAACACGGTGGTCGAGGAGCTCCAGGCTCTGGCTGATGAGGAGCGAGAACGTGATGGAGGCAGCAACAGCCTAGAGGAGTCAGCGCCGCCATTGCCATTGCCTCGCCTGTCCAGCGCCATCGCAGACCTGATGAAGCCGACGACGGCGGCCAGTGACGATGGCAGTCGACGACGTAGCGGCACGACCGGCAGCTCGACGACTGTGAGGCTGCAACTGCCGTTTTCGGAGACGTCCGAGGTAGCGACGGCCGTCGTGGAGCTCCGCCAGAAGTGGCTGGGCGTCAAGATCAACGCCATCGGCAATCGCGTGGTCGTCAGCAAGTTCTTACGCTCGGAATCAGGCGCAGCCGGAGAGATTGAAGCCTCCGGACACGTGGCTCGAGGCGACGTGATCGTGGCGGTGAACGGCCAGAGCGTGCGTGGCTTGGACCGCCTGCAGATCGGCGCCTTCGTGCAGAGCACGCCGCGGCCATTGCAGCTGACGTTCGAGCGCGACCCGCAGCTTCTCACTGACAGCTTCCGCTTCCGAGGCCTCCGGATGGACCCGCGTTGGCGGGATCGCGGCTCGGCGCTGCCATTGCCGGGATCTCTGGCTCACTTGCTGACGCCCAACAGCTCCGACGTCTTCTCCCTCGAGCTCTGGTTCTCGCTGGCTGAGCTGGGGGACACGGTACTCGGCGGCATCCTGCTGGGCGCTCAAGACCTGCCTTTCCAGGAGACGAGCGACGCCAGCGGCTGGCCGTACATCCACCAGCAGCTGCTGAACGTGGACCCCATGGGGAATCTCTGGTGTTGCTTCCTGAACCGGTCGGCGCCCATCTGCGTGGCCAGGGAGCTGCTGCCTAACCACTGGTATCATCTGGTCGTCGCGTACGGTGGCGCGACTGCTGTCGATCGCGAGACCTTCAGCTCCACCAGCAGAGCCTCCGACCAGTCCGAGCAAGTGCTGACCGTCTACCTGGATGGCGAGCAGCGGTTCGCCGGCTCCGGCTCGCTGCTCGCGGACTGGCCGCGACTGCGCCATGTGAACGTGGGCTCTGGCTGCATCAGCGGCTTGGCGCCAGGCAAACCGGAGCCGCAGTTCTCCGGCTGGTTCGGCTTCAGCGGCCTCGTCTTCGACTTGAGGGTGTGGCAGCGACTGGAGCTCTCGGAACTGCAAGTCCAGCTGCTCTTCCGAGGCAGCGGCGACTTCGTGGCCGCGCCAGGGTACTCTCTACGTCGCGACTTGCTCGGTGAAGCCGTGGAGACGACGCAGTCGACCCGGACGATCAGTGGAGACAGCAGCGACGGGCGGAGGCGACGCGCCAGCTCGACGCCTGCCCGGTCCAGTCGACTGCAAGGTCCGCCGTTCGCCGAGCTGGTACGGTCCACGTGGCCGCACCAAGTGGGCGCCCAGGTCTACAGCTAGAGCTGTGCAACGAGTCAGTCATGTCCAAGTGGTCAGTCCGTGTATATATTCGTCGTAGCTTTGGACTGGGACATCTATGTGTACGTAGCATCAAGAGCAAGAGCGGTCAGTACAGCAAGCGGTCACAGTCCCCAGCCTCTCACCTGCGCGTGCTCTTGGTCTTGGCTGGCGCGCTCAATAATAATTATTGCGGATGTACTGGTCCGAGGTGCGGCGGTTGCGAGCGACCTCGTTGGCGAGCTGGTGGTTGGCGTACAGCGCCTGCAACGCCTTCATGCGCTTGGCGTTCAGGTACAGGGGGCGACCGCGACGGACGTTGATGTCTTCTTCGCCAAACATGTCGAGGTACGGCGAGCCAAAGTACGAACTGCGGGGCCCGAAGACCAGCAGCACGGAGGACGAGCGCATGAGGAAGAAGAGCCCCACGCCGCCGCCACAGGTGATGGCGTGGTGGGTGCAGGCGCCCATGCCGTCGCTGCGTCTTCGGCAGCACTCCGTTCCAGCACAAAGCACCTGCTCACAGACCAGACAGATGGCGGGGTTCTCCACGGTCTTCCACGTCTGTTTGCACTTGCTTTTGCCCAGGACTTCCGAGTGCAAGTCGGTGTAGGACGCTGCCAGCTTCACCAAGCGGGTGTTGGCGAAGTGGAACAGTTGGCCGCGGAGCGTCTGGTGTTGTGGGTCAGCCACCATCCGGAAAGGCAGCGCCGGCATTTGCTGCAAGTTGCTGCGAGCGATCAGCGCTCGGCGCTCGGCTGCGACCTCGTCGCCCTGGTCCTGGTCCTGGTCCTCCTGGTCCTTGAGGGTGAGCAACTCCTCGAGCGCTTCGATCAGCGGATCAGCGTGGCCGTGTTGCTTGTAACGGAGCTGCAAGTCTTCGGACAGCGCGGCGCAAGTAGGACGCAGCTTCAGCTCGCGAGCAGCCTGGGCGAGGTAGTCGAGCAGCGCTTCGTCCGCCATGAGCTGACTAATCGTAGGCAAGCCTAGCTGCTGACACATGTCGTAGTAGTTGGTGCTCAGCCGCAAGGAGCTGACGAAGTTGGCGCTCCAGGCCGCGTCGGGATCCTGTTCGCCACGGAAGAACGCGCGACACAGCAACGTCACTTGCCGCATGAAGGCCAGACACGCCGATTTAAACAGCAGCTGAAGCTGCCGACCTTGAGGCGGTGGGCGACGACGAACGCCAGCCTCCTCGTCCTCGTCCTGAGTTGTCAGATCGACGCCAGCTTCGTGAGCCAACCGAGCCATCAGTCGCTCGAGTTCGCGCTGCATCTCCTCCACCTCCGCTTGCGTCTTGCCCGCCGTCGTCTCTGCCTTCTCCTCGGCTTCTGTCGGCGCGCCAAGCTGCTCGACACAGTCTTCTTCATCTTCTGCCTCGAGCTGCGCCAATTGAACCAGGACTTGCGCCATGTGCAGCACGCACAGCGATCGGATGGTCAACAGAATCTCCGCCTTGGTCGTGAGCATGCTGCTGCAGATCGCCACGCATAGATAGAAGAGGTCCTGGCCTAGCACAGGTTGCCCGAGCTGCAGAGGAGCGCCTCGAGGCAGCGTGCGAGCCCATTGCTCGGGCGACAACGCGAGGCGCAGATTCCGAAGGATAGGCACGCACATGGTCCGGTAGAAGCCCCGTCGTCGGCTCGAGAACAACAGCGGCACACGTCGCAAGGAACGCAGCACGACGTTGAGTTTGCTGTCGTCCTTGGGCGTGAACTGATCGAGCTGTGAGTCCAGCGCTTCGGGCAGCGACACGGCCACACGCGTCTTCAAGCAGGGCACGGTCGGGTTCAGGATCGAAGTGATGCGTAGCGACGAGAACGACGACGCTGCCGTGGATGTCGGGCCTCCAGCGCTAGACGATGAGGACGATGGGCCACTCGTGGCCCGAGATGAGGCGTTGGATCTCCCGCTGCCACCTCGTCGTCCGTTCCTGGATGCCGATCCGAACGTCTCTTGGGAGTAGATGGCTGAGGAGATGCCGCTGAGCTGAGTGCTGGTGATCGTAGAAGCCACGGACGACCAGATCAAGTGCGTGAGCTGAGGCCCCGTTGAGAAGAACCCTTTCTTGAGAGCAATCATGGCCGTCGCCACGTGCGTCATCTCCGGCTGGAAGCGCAGCATGGTCTCTAGGAAGGACACTGCGAACTGGTTCATGGCGCGAATGTCGTCCTCCCGCCTTTGCCGCACACTCTCATCTTCCTCCTCGTCTTCTTCGTCATCTTCGTAGTCTTCTTCGTCCTCTTCGTCGCTCATGCTCTCATCTTGAGACCCCAGCGCCTCCAATCGACTAGGTAGTCCCTCCGAGAGCCACGACAGGATGCTGGACGTGTCTTGTTTGGCCTGGAACACGCGCTCCATGGCCTCTCGATCCCGTTGTTGATCTGCGAGCGACAGCGCTGGACAGATGGGCAGATACGGCACGAGCATGGAGCTCAGCGCTTGACACAGCGGACACAGGAACTCCCCGAAGTGCGCGTCGAAGGCGATGTTGGTCTGGCCGTGCTCCAAGTTGAACTGCGACTGCGCCTTCACCGACTCAAAGTACTTCTGCCAACAGTGCAAGTGAACAGCGTGGCCACATAGCGACAGGTAGATCTGCGGGGGGAACAGCGTCGCCCCCGTCATGGAAGAGCCGCTGCTGCTAGTGGACGTACCCATAGCGCTGCTCGAGCTTGAAGACGGAGGCTCCGCATCGGCTGGGAGGTCCTGGAGGGCGTGAGCATTGACCTGACTCATCTGGGCGTGCCCAATGTACATCACCGGCTCGTCCTTCTCCTTCTGCGAGCAGATGATACAGTCTGGCGGTGGTGGCGGTCGATACACGACCATGTGAGCTGGTTGGTCGTGCGCGGCTTCGTCGTTGCCGGTCATATCGAACTTCCCGCCTGGCCCACCGACGTCCTCCTCGTCCTCATCCTCCTCGTCCATCTCCGCGAAGCTGCTGGACTGCGCAAAGGCCTGTTGCCGAGCCATCATGGCTTCGATCGCGCGTTGTTGATGCAGTTTCTTGAGTTGTGCCTTGGACAGCCCGTTCTCCGCCACCAACTCTTCGTGTTTCTTCATCCCACTCCAGACTTTGAGCTCCACGTACGCGTAAATGACGCGGTCAAGCGCCGCGAGCTCTCGCAGGATCCAGTAGATGGCCGAGATTGTCGACTTGGACGTCTCAAAGTCGTGCTGCACTTGATCCTTCGCGAGAACGACTAGCAACGCCACGATACTCAACTCCTTCACTTCGCCCATGTCGCCTTGGTCGCTGTCGCTGCTCATATGCACGTCCCCGTCTCCATCATGAGCCAATGGCTGTCGCTTCACACGCTTCTTGCCTCGAGTCGTTGTGTCGCTCTCTTCATACGCCTCAGGTCCACTCCGCATCAACGCCAACGCTTGACGTCGCTTGGTCTCAGGTAAAAGCACTTCGTCTTGCGGCAGCAGAGGCGACCCACCCGCGCCTCGCTTCAGTACTAACACCGCCAGATTGATGAGATGAATCGTACGTACCACCACCATCACGTTGGTCTTCTTGGCGCCGGGGATACAGTTCTGTCCGTCGCAGGCTCCTTCTTCCGGGCAATTGGCGTCTTCCAACGCAAGTCGCAAGATCCCCAGCAACCCTTTCTCCAATACTAGGAAGCGGACGGTACCTAGCGACAGATGTGGCGGCGGAACTTGCGCTACCAAGGGAATCGGCGCGTCTTCTACCTTCCACGTCTTGAACAGCGCTTCTTGACGAGCGAACTGCGCCTTCTCGTGACTGGAGCGACTCAGGTGGTAGAAAGAAGGGTCGTACTCGTTGAAGAACTCCTTCTTCAGGATGTACTTGGTGGGTTCCATGGCTCCGTCGCCGCTGCTCTCGTCGTCATCGCCAGCTCCACCGCCTGAAGGCTGCAACGGAGCCATCAGCGCCGAGCGCTTGACCTGTTCGTCTGCTACCTCGTCCAGAATCCGCTCCAGGCGAGAGAGATGCTGTTTCTCCTGACGCGCGGAGATCCCGCCGAATGGCGTGGACACCACGAACGTCGTCTGGTCCAGCAGCTCCGACAGCCGACAGGGATGCTGACTCAGACGATGTACGATCTCGCGACGCAGTACCGTGTCCCTCTCTTCGATGGCCTGGAGCGGCGGCGTGAGCTCCGTGACGATCCAGATGAGCTGCAGCAACGCGGCCTCCAGCACCCCCACGAACTTCTCGTCGTCCGCATTGCTTGAGTCATTGCCGCGAGCTTCACGTGCTGACACGCCCGAGCTCTGACTGTTGGTGTTGCGGCAGTTGGTCCAGGTCAGCAGCCACTCTGAGAGTCCAAAGCGGTCGAAGAAAATGGTCAGGAACTTGGGAAAACCCATGATCGTAGCACTCACCTGTACCAGGAACAAGTCCAGATCCCGCAGCTCGCTGCACCAAGGCGGACTGGTGTAATTGAGCATCTGTCGCTGCATGTTCTGGCCGTTGCGTATCCAGAGACCGCAGCCGATCTGCGCACACAGCACCAATGACCGCAGCGGGTACTCCATCATCGCGTAGACCAGCATCGTCTTCTTGTGCTGCCGGAGGTCGTTGCCTTCGTCCTCATCCTTGGGCTGGAGTACCTTGGCCATTGACCGCTCAATGAGAGCGCTCCAGTCACTAATCCATGGCGTAGCGCTACCAGCAGCTGGCGGTGGGCCGTAGTAGAGACTCTCGATGAGGAAACTACCCAGCAAACCATGCAGTGGGTTATGGAAAGACACAGGCTGGGTTGCCACGTCGAATTTCACGATCTTCTCGGTACGTGGTGCGCCCATAAGCCAGCCACAAGGCGGCGGGTACAGCTGAAGCCGAGTCGTGGTCATATCTGCGCGATCCAATTGCTCCCAGAAGCCCTCGAGGACGTTGAACACCATCCGTTCACGGTCGTGACTCCGAGTTTCCGGGTCCGCAGCTTCGTGGTAACGCAGTCCTTTGGAGATGAACGTGAGGATCTTGCTCACATTTGCATGGAAAGCGAAGGCCGTGAGCCACGACTGCGTCTCGTACGTCACATGGGCTCGACCATCTTGGATGCGAACTTGAGGATCTAGTCCTTGGATCTCCGCCAACGCGTTCAGCCACTTCTGCAGCAGCTCTGGACGTAGCAACAAATCGCTGGACATGGCGGGGATCCCCAATACGTAGCCGAAGTTCTCGATCACAAAGTGGTAGCGCTTGAACTTGAGCAGCGGATGATCGCAATCCAAGGAGTGGAAGTCGCTCTGATGCTGATGTGGCGGTGGGTTCGGAGCCCGAGCCATCTCCAGCGCCGTGTTAATCGTGTCCAGCAGCATATCCAGCAGCCCCAGACCTGCTAGGTAGTGCACAATTGACGGGGTTGTGAGGATCTGGACACCGTATTGGAACAGCGATTCCTCCTTCGTGCCCACGCCACAGAAGTACTGGAGCATCATGCGGTTGTAAACCTTGAGGAACACGATGGAGAACTGCAGCTTCGGGTCCTTGTCGCCTTGTAGCTTGAGATACAACTCGTACAATTCCTGCACAATATCCTTCCGGAAGTACGGGTCCGATAGAAACATGACTTGGATGGGCTCTTTGCTCTGTTCGGTGGTCGTAGCGAACAATTTCTCACAGAAAAGCACGTGCAATGGCTTGGAGAGCGAGCAGATGGCCTTCACCCATTGCGTCACACGCAGCAACACATCTTCATCATGCACATGCTGGTCTTCTACCACACAAACGTGCCAGCCTTCGCTTTTCAGGGCCTGCATGAGTGTCAGGGCCTCCCGGAGAGTCACACTTTGCGCCACAATCTCCGCGCCATTCGAGTCAATAGCACGCACCAAGTCTTCCGCTCGTGGGATCCGTTTCTGAGTCAAAGAACGGATCAAATCTTCGTCAGAATGCACGTCATCGTTGCAGATCCGCACGTGGAAGCGCCGCTCGTTCAGCTGGGTCTCTTCACGGTCATCCCCACGCTGTTGCAGTTGCAGTAAGAGCTGTCGGTCTTGAGCCGCCACACTGTCAGCATCAAAGACCTGCATGGACCGCTTGGCCATTTCCACGAAGAAGGCCACGATGGCTTCGAACAGCGCGTCCGCCACCCTCACGATCTCCGTAGGCAACGCGCCAGTGCTTTCGCTGGTCGCGCTGCTGTCGTTTGAGCCGCTGATGCCGTCGCGTCGGCCGTGGAAGACGCAGAAACCTTCGGGCGCCCACGCCTCGCTGTCCCCGCAGTCACAAACGCCGCCTGGACTTGTGCGATGGAAAAACACGTCGTGGCCTTCGTGATCGCCGTTCTGGAAGCACTTGAGACACAGCACGCAGGTCTCGTCGGATTGGCACGTCTTGCAGTTGAACACAATGTCGTTCCGTTGGAAGAGGTACCCGCAGAGCACTTGCGTCGAGCTTTTGGGCTTGAATTGAGCCAGAAACGCCTCGCGAGTCACGGCCACAGGCTCAGACCCACTCTGGACCGACATGGCGACGTCTTCTGCGTCCTCGCGGGGCATCAGGCGGTCTGCGTGGGCCAGTAAGATCGCGTCTAAGTACGAGCCGACGGCTTCAAGAGGCACTGCGTTTGTTTCGTTACCGTCCAGGGACGGGAGACGCCGCAGCGCCGACAGCAGCGCGGGCATCAGCTCGTCACAGAGCTCGTCGACCGGCTGGTGCCGCAGGAAGCGACGTAGCGCTGATGGCTCGAGAGGCAGTCCCGCCATCGCCGCCGTGTTTGAAGGGATGTTGCCTTTGTTCAAGACGCCGTATCTGCCGATCTAGAGCGCGCGAGAGCGCAACAGACCGATGGATCGAAAGCTGAAACGCGAGCGCACGCGATGGACGCGTCGACAAGTCGCGAAAGTGCCGGTGGGGCGCGCAGCGAGGCCGTCAACGTCACGCACTGCACACGACGCGCGAGAGCTTTACGGAGGCGGCGGGCTGAGATATACTGTCGCGGGCGGGTGGGGGGG
>MBAC02011274.1:0-29933 GCA_001712635.2 Nothophytophthora sp. Chile5
CACCGCCGCCATGCCTTCCACTCACTCTTGTGTCTCCTCATCCGTCGTGAACAGCATTAAGATCATCCGCGAGCAGAAGCTGGACCCCAACAAGTCGGATTCCACCCGCTTGGGACCATCGTGCTGTCGCGCCTCGCTATCTTCGGGGGACTTTGACAAGGGTTTCCCAGCATCGACAATCGATCAAAGTGCACACTCATACCGTCTATCTGCCGTGAATTGAAAACTGATGTACTCATGGCCTACGACTTCGTGGGTGTACTATCCTCTGCTATTGTTGCTGACCTTTTCGCTGTAGTCAACGGATGATGCCACTGCGATGTACTACGTCCCGTTGGGCCGCGAAACCTGCTTGTGGTTGGGTGGGATTGACGCCTCGCGCTCCACTGACGACAAGGTTCTGAAGGAGAGGAGCATCGTCATCGTGTACCCGGGAGAGCCCCCGAGATCTTTTGGACGGACCCGAACTCCAAGGAGGTGTGCTCATCTGCACAGCCTGGTGCCTCTCGAAGCTGGAGGTCTACCGTCAATTGCAACTCGTCGTTGATTCTCATGTGCGCCACTGCTACCTCTTGTCGTGTGTCGACTGCTGAATAGACCCAACTGATCCTGCAGAAGCGCCTCGGGTTCATCAAGTTGGCCATGCGCCACGGTGCGGAGCTCGTGCCCACGTTTGTTTGTCTTCGGAGAAAAGTGGGTTTTACAAGTGCGTTGCCATTAGGCTTGTCGGCATTCCTTGCGCTCACTGCGTTATCATTGCTGCAACTTTGTCTATTGCACTTGCTATTTCGGATGTGGAGCCCACCCAGAGCGTGACGGACTTCTTCCAGAAAACTCTCCAGATCCCGGTTCACATTTTCTGGGGGAAGTTCGTGTGGATGCCCAGGGCCCCGTCGAAGGGAAAGCGCTACAAACTGGTCTATGGGAAACCTCTAGCCACAACTCTCACTATGGGTCCAACGGAGGCAGAGCTGCGAGCCGTTCACGCTCAGTACGTGGCCGAGATCCAGTGTATCTTCGCGTAGAACAAGGCGGGCTTCGGCAACGAGGAGGACGAGACGTTGACTCTCATATAGGCATCGTCTTAGGCTTGGTGATCGTTGATTTTAGTATCCATGGGCATTCCCCAGTTACAGTCGAAAACGGCGTTGTGCTGCCCAGACTTATACGCTCTTGTATCAGTTGTATGCACTGCCTGAGCTCGACCAGTCCGGAAGACACTGACTGTACGCAATGTCCTTCGTCTCGCACCTGCTTCCGACATCGCACTCCGTGGTCCACCCGGACCCACCGCACTGTCCCCACCTTTCGGCCACTTTCTTCACGCACAGGCCGTGATAGTCGTTGTCATCGATGCACACGAGGTCTCCTGCGCACTCGTTCTCCTGGCCTTCCAAATCGCACTGCTGCCACTCCGCTAGCTGCTGCGGGGCTCCTAAAGCCGGCTCGCAAGTGGCCCATCCGTCGTTTTGGCGCTCGCAGGAACCTCCAGCCGCGCAGGTCACATTCCACCCCCAGCCGCCGCACTGGCCCAACACTGGGACCACCGCGGTATAGCACAAACCGTAATACTCGATGTCCGGCACGCACACGAGACCGTGTCCACAAGCTGTTTCCGTGCCATTCTCAGAGCGGCATTGCCCCCACAAGCCGGTCGCCGCAGCTGCGAGATCAGCGGCCATTGCGATGATCACGACGGCAAACACGGTCATGGCTCGATGTTGACGTACGTAGTGACGCTCAAGAGGGCTTCCGGGAGTCGCAGAGTGAGGCTTCCGTCGATTGAGGGCAGCACGCTGAGCCTTCGCAGTCTATTTTGGTTCAAGTTGGAGAAGACTCGAATCGACATTTACTTCGAGATCTTCAATGTGGAGACCGACCTTGCTGCTGCTGCAAGGACAGCGCCGCTGCTACCCTTTTCCGCGCGAGGTCTCCTCGATTAGAATAACAGCAAGAGCACTGCAACTGATTGCCGCTCACACTATTCAAGGAAATGCATAAAAAGAGGCCAATCACTCATATCGCCGTAGGAAAGCAATCAGCAAAGCGTGCGCTGCTCCAGCAGATCATGCGAGCCTTCAGCTTATGAAGCTGCCTCTGGTAGACACTGGCTGTACCAGTTGTCCGTCATCTTGCAGGTGGCACTCTTGGGGCACGCAGCCTTCCAGCGGCCGCGCCACTCCTGGCCACCGCACTGGTCGTACATGTCGGCGTCCTTCTTCATGCAGCGTCCGGACCACGCGCTCTCCTCGACGCACTGCAGCCCCGAACCACACGCTTTGCTGCCGTCTTCCCACTTGCAGCGACCCCAGAGCTTCACCGCCTCCAGCTCCTTGGCCTCTTTGTGGTGGTGGTGGTGTGTCTGCTGATCGAGGGGCCTCTTCAGCTTCTGGCGATCGGCCGTCTTCTGGCACTGGCTGAACTGGCTGGAGATCAGGACGCAGCTCAGATCCGTGCCGTTGCAAGGGACGCTCCACGGCCCGTTGGTCTCGGCGCCGCCGCACTGCTCGCCCTCCACGGGCTCCTGCTTCAGGCACCAGCCGAAGTTCTCCTCGCGCTCCACGCAGAACATGCCGCTGTCGCAGCGCACGGCGCGGTCCTCCCACTGGCACTGGTCGTACAGTGCCACCTTCTGCGTCGTGATGTGCACGCGCAGCAGATGCGAGCGCGTCTGCGCCTGAGAGACCCCCACGAGAGCGCCCACGCTCGCCAGCACCGCCAACACCTTCATGCTCTCGCTCTGTTTCTGGAGGAAGATCTTGCAAAATGGGGGGTGGGTTGCGTCTGTGCTGTTCGAACGAGTGGAATAAAACTGAGTTACCAAAACAAGGTGCACAAATGAGAAAATCCTAAAAGAAGAATTTTATTTTGCGTCTTGAGCGGAGAAGGGTAACCCCAAGGTTACTTTCCGTTCCAACTCGGAGACAGTCTTGAGATCATTTTGACCAACGTCCCAAATCGATTCAGGGACGACACTAAGCGCGCTGATCTCTGAGGGGCCATCGTTGTTCCACCTTATCTGGCGACTTTGCTTCAGCTTGCACGCATCCGCGCTTCGTACGGGGGGCAGCGGCTCTCGCCACGGCGGCATCTTCCTGGTTCTCTGTATCCATGAAGCAGCCCTCGTGGCTGAAAACGAGGCGGCAGCAGCTTATTTGAGAACCACCATGGATACAGCAGCAGATCAGAACCATGAAGAAGCCGCCGTGGGGAGCGCCGCTGCTCCCGTACGAAGCGCGGATGCGTGCAAGCTGAAGCAAAGTCGCCAGATAAGGTGGAACAACGATGGACCCTCAGAGATCAGCTCGCTTAGTGTCCTCCTCGACTGGCTAACAACAGAGGAAAACGATGCACGCTGGCGCGGTGGCGATAACCATTCAGGTGAAACAAAAGCCGCGCTCGCCTCTCAAATTGCCACGCTGATTGAATCGCGAGGCGTTACCACCGGCCGAAAGATCAAGGATATCATCAACAAGATCGGCCAGCTCGAGCAGAGCTTCCGTCAGGTTGTTGACTTCCTATCTAACACCGGGGCCGGGATCACCGATGAGACTTCACTACGCGTGGAAATAGAGAAGCGCTGTCCGCACTATGAGGCGCGTGTAACGCAAAAGCACCTCAGAAACTCTCGGTTGCTACAGGCGTGCAGGTACCACCAGAATCGAGTGATCCTGGCGTGGAGTACAGTAGCGCGAGTGAAGTAAACGCTGATAACTCCATATGACGGCGCCGTGGAGTACGTCGTCCTCCTCGTCCTCCTCGTCCTCCTGGTTGTCGCTGTCGTACAGCTCACGCAAGAAGCGCTTATCAATCTGCGGCGTAAGAGCTCAGTGTTCTCCCTGATCGCTTCGGCTCTCTTGATTCGCGTGGCATCGTGAACTCAATTGAACTGCTGCTGCCACTCGCGGTGGGGGGTTTCAAATTAGCAGGTCTTTTTTAATTGGCCGAATTTCGACCTTGGACAAATTTGCTGCTGCCAACTTTGAGAACCCCTATTATAGGGGTCTTCGACCCAAATATTGATGACTATTAATATCGGCAGGAAGAGGTGGCACGACAAACCAGGGTCCAAGCTTCCAACGATACTATCTGCGTCAAAGCGAAAACGGAATCAAATTACAACTTGTAGCATCACAATCGGTGCCTCGTGCAAGAGTATCGAGGCCAAATGTCGGCATCCGTACGTCTCGTTTACTGCTCTCTGCCATAACATCGCCTGTCACACGACGCGGCTCAGTCGAGAAAGTATCCATTTCGTCCTGACTACTTCAAGGACCAACACTCTCGAGCTGTGTTCAGTGATTCGACATGAGAGCAACAGCATGTCAAACTTTCTTCCTCTCTACACCCGGTACATGCACATGTACAAAACATCTACTGACGCTCGATAATCTTCATGCAACTCGGAAGGCTCAGCCTCTGTCTATCTCAGGCGTACACTTGGCATTTGGTATTGCTGTTATCGGAGACCAGTCGCCCAAATTCGGCAGTGACCTCGCGATAGAAACATCCCCCAACCGGCGACGCGGACGCGGATGTCGCCCGTGTTGACCCGTTACCCCCGCCAAATCGCGAATCCAGCGTCGCTGAAGTGGTTAGCGTTGCATGCACTTTTCCAGGCGTGTAGCCGTAGCGGAAGTCGATGCCGTTGCCTTCCATGGCGGTCGATCGCGTGAACATGTTCGAGAACTCGGTAATCAGCATGAATGACCCGTTTTTACCTGCACGGTAGTGTACGCTGCCGGCTAGCGGATAGTCTTCCGTCTGCGAGACAAGTACCGTCTTCGGTGGTGCTGGCCGCTCCAGCTCCATCTGGGTATGTTGGGTTGCTGGGGACCACACTGGAAACGACGTCACTGTCATCGTCGTGTCCACATGTGTGTGGCTCTCGAACCACTGGTCTAAGCCATCAGCAGAATACATCTGCGTGTTGGTGAAGTCGAACTGTTGCTGAAGGGTATAGATCTTCGTGCCGGTGGAGGTGGTCACGCTGGTCCTGACGTAGAGCTCGCGTGCTGCCGACGCCCAAAGCACAGTGTTCGAAACAGTATTACTACCGTTTGTCGAAGCAGTCATAGTGGGCATTGTCGCAACGGTGGGGGCGACATAGCGGCCAAGCCGCTCTTCCAGCACCTCCACCTGCGTCGGACGGGTCGCGCCTTTATCCTCGAACACCAACAGGTTCCCGTCGATCAACCAGAAAGCCTCTCCATAGACCACTCGGAACACCACCACATGCGGTTGATCGGCTTCGGTGAGGAACTTGCCGAGAAACGGAGTAAGGTTGAGAAGGTAGGTGGGTGCATCGAAAGCTCCAATGCTGACGATGGGCTTCCACAGATATGGGTTGAATCCGCCGGTGAACACCAGCGCGAAAGGCCACACGACCCCCACCAGCTCATCGTCCACTAGCACCTGAACCTCCCGAAATGGCCCTCCACCACCACAAAGACTGTCACCGCCAGTAGCAGTAGTGCCTGTGTCGCCACTAGTGGCATTACTGCCGCTTGTGGAGGTCTCTGCGTAACTATCTGGTGGATTTGCGTAGTAGAACTCGTCGCACTGATGCTGCGATAGGAAGAGCTCCAGATACACTTCTTCCGTGTTCTCAGGCAGCTTCACAAGATGATACGGCGGTCCATTCTTCACGCCAGTTGGTTTCTCAGTAAACCAGCCGTAGGACGTTTGGTGACTTGAAAGTGGCACCACCAGGTCCGGCTGCTTGATTTCCTTGCTCGAGTCCAGCGGACGGTAGAACTCGAGTGAGAGCTGGACGGTAAAACTGCTGGTGTACGTCGGGTTCACGATGTTGTCCAGAGCAACAACGACCACGCCGCCCTCTCGCACAACATCTCCATACAGCGATACATCCTTGACCACCTCCCAGGATACACCTGCTTGTCGTGAAGGTTCTGCGGTCGAGGTGCGTAGCAATTCGACTCCGTTCACCCATACAGCGGCGATCCGGTCGAACTGAACGCCGGGTGGACACGTTACTGCCCATTTCACGTATGCAACAGAGTAGTCCTCGTCACACAGCGGTGGGGCGAAGTCGACCACCGCTGGGTGCCAGTACGAGTCCGCAAACTCGTGCGTCACCAGCGGAACCACACAGGGCACGCCCCACACGTTCACGTAGCGCGGTCCAGTGACCTCCAGAGCCGTCTCCGAGGCCAGGAAAGGCTCGGAAGGGGCGGCGCTGCTATCGCTTGGCAGCTGGTGGCCCTGCGCAGCGAGAAGCGTCACGGTGGCGTCCCACAGACGCCCGACATACGTCGCCGCCATTTCCTGGTATCGTACTTTACCGGTATCTGTCTGGATACGGTATCTGCTGGCGCATGGTCCGAAATTTCGACAGTTGTGATTGGCTGAAAATCAGCGTGCCTAAATACCGTAGCATCTGAGTCTGAGTTTGACCGAGCAAACACTCAAGTTGAATCTCGACTGCAACTTGACAGTCGAGGCGTGATTATCATGCAAGCGGTATTTAATCCTTGAGGACATGAGTCGGTTCTTGAGTGCTACCAGTATGTAAGGTTAAAGTGCATGACAGGCAACGTTAGGCAGCTTGGAGCATCCGTCGACATATCTCGCGAGGAGGCGAGCTTTCTCGTGAGAGGGAGGGCCTGATATCACCGCGATACTGCCAGCTCGTGTGCTGGTGTTGGACGGACTCAGTGGCTGGGCAGCAGCCAACACCTGCCGTCAAAGTCTCTATGCGTCGCCCATTTTCGGATTGCCAACCTTTGGTGATGCTGGTTGCTGATGGATACGATGATAGAACGAGCGACTTACAGCCCCCCCCCCCTTCGTGGTGCTGTCACAGCACAATGAAGGGGACAGCACTGCTGTGATCGCCACAGAATTTTAATAGTCGCGTAGTAGTAATGTGGTCTGATACTGTGCAGTTGGTTGACAAGGCTCAATTCACCGAAGTAGGCGATAACTCTGCTATTCATAAGCTGTGGCAATTGCGGACCCGAGTCTGTGGTCCTGCAGTGATCAGTGTAAATAAATCAATTTGTGAAATTAAATTTAATATATATGTGTATCGTGTGCTGGTAAGTTATGTCAAGCAGTCTCTGGGTCAAATAGGCATTTTTATTCTGGGGATATTAATGTGGATATTAAAATATCCACGATCAATTCCTGCTATGCGTCAGAGCGTTGCTATTTAACAGAAAGTGCTGAGCGACCACCCGCACAACCGTGCAGGTGCAGACAACCAAGTAGGTAAATGCAGGTATATGAACTTACGCCTTGAGGCTCCTCCGTTTCCCGGTATTTCTCCACTGAAGTCCGTCGGTGCTTTCCTTGGTGTTTTGAAAACTGAGGCCCTCGTCTTCACATGCACACATGAAGGCTTTGCTACCGAGACCCCCTCCTGGTCTGCCGTCCACCAATCCAGCTGCGGGTGTTTTCGAACTCCAGATACTCGTCTTCTCTCAACTCACGCCGGCTCCATACCGACCGCATTCCAACACTATTGCTTCTGCATCTGTCAGAAAGATGCAATTTTCTGGCAGATGCAGAGGTAATATAGTGGAGGAATAACCCTTCCAGTCGCAAGCGACGCTTATGAGGGTAAATGATGTTGTACGAATGTTGTAAAATCGCATCCGAGTTCATCCAGTTGGTGGGAGTGCATGCGATGTTGCACGAATGCTGTAATAGCATTCGAGTTCGCCTCCTAGCGACAACTCTTCGAGCTGCGAGTTTTGCGCTGATTGCAAAAATGTAGACTGCGATTAATACTGTAGCTGTTTCGTAGCATTGCGTGAAGCGCAATCCCCGAGAGGGCTGACGAGGTTCAATAAAACAAATTTGGATAGCCGCCAACCAACCAGACTCAACTATTGGGATGGAGCACATCAATATTTTTAAATATTTTAATTGGAGTTCGTTTACGAATCAGCTATATTTTTTAGACGAAGGTCAGACTTTGGTGGAGTGGTGGCGTTTGTCAGAACCTAAAAAATCGCTCTCGAAAATGGACAGGAATGGCGGGCCATGCAAACGCAGGCGCAAGCTAAACGTAAGTTGAGTCGAGTCGTATGGAGTCTACCACGCCAGCAAAATATGTACTGTGAATTTCGAGTAAGTATAAACTGCACAGATAGACAAACGATGTACTATGCCTCCTAGGCGTAACCGTGTACCTTATCAGATTGCGCTGACCAGGATAAACGCTTGGCCTGACGAGCCGTGACGACCACAAAACATACAATTCCTTATATAATCTGACTTCTGGACTTAGAAAGTGGATTTTCTAACCGTTTTTTATTTCAAAAATTCGCCACTTACGATATGTTCGTTCAGGTCGGAGACCGACGCGAAGTGGCAAGCGTCCTTTCCGTTTTAGATACTTTCGGTGACTGGTGATCCATCCTTGCGATTCGACAACACAGAAGATCCCACGATGTCCGGCTTTACAAGCGATGGGCACGCCCACCTCAGCAGTCATTTGGCAATTTCCAACGTATCTCGAAGCAATCAACAGCCACCACCAATCGACAGCCAGCACCAATGATCTCCCCCGAGGTGATGCAGGAGCTGCTGTCTGTGCGACAAGTTCTGCACTACCTGCCGGCAACTCCGTCGACGGAAAAGGGATGGACGCCCCACGAGCAGCAGCTCTTCTGGGTGGCACTCACCATGTACCCGCAGGGTCCGTGGACTGTTATTGCCGAGTACATTGGCACGAAGTCGACACGCCAGGCGATGACTCACGGTCAGAAGTTGCGTCAGAAGCTGAAACGCTGGAACAACCGTCTGCGTCGCAACCCGGCTGCGAGTTCGCTCATGGACGGCGTTACCGTCAACACGAGCGCCGACATCGCCATCACGGCGGACATCACTTTGGGAACGTCGTCACCTTCAGGCTCCATGTCGTCGTTTGCCGCAAGTCAACACCACGACCCCCAACCTGCTTCAGGCTTTACTTTTGAGTCATCCACGATGGAGCTGGACGGAGGACTGATGGTGGACGACGTTAGCATCGTCTCGGACTTCAAGATGGACGGCAAAGATCAGGGCCACCATGCATTCAACGCGAACAGCAACGCGGCAGCACCAACCTTTTCGCTCACTCCGGATCATACGGACCAGAGGCTCTACCCTGCAGCAGCTGAGGCTCTCCCACTTCTATGCCCGAGCAATTCCGTCCCGCATCTGTCGGCTGGCGCCACACACGCTGTCGAGATGATGTGGTCCGAAGAGACGCCCGAGACGTGGTCTGTGACAGAGTTCACAAGTGACGCAGAGATGTTGCCCCAGGACCTTCTCGACGATCTGGCCGGTATGCTCTCCGACGATGACATCAACGAACTGAGCCATCACCACTCTGGACCCGTATCTTGCGTAAGTATGAACTGTTCAGCTCCTCGAATCGTTTACTGAGCCAACTTGTTGTAGCCATGTGTTTGATTAATCCCGCAACTCACAACATATCGTGTTTAGAATTGCGTATTATTACTGAATGGATTATTGACCAATGTGGTCAAGAGGGGTACGACAAACCGGGGTCCAACTACGTAATGCGACCAAACCGTCGTTAAGCACACGCTCAGAACTCTGAGCTTTTGCACAAGCATGTTTGAGGACAAAATTTCGTCATCTGTACGCCATGATGTGTTAACTGCTCTCTGCCATAATATTGCCTATCTTAGCATGACTCAGCCAAGAAAATATCCAGTCGTCCAAATTACTTCAAGAACCAACACTCTCAAGAAATGGTCAGTTTTTCGCCTTGAATTGCGGTAAAATTTCCACCCCCAGCATGAACAAAGCATGACAGGTAAATGCACGACACATCTGGACTGACACTCGAGAGTCTCTATCGATCTTAAGCGTACACTTGACTGCTGCTTTCAACGAAAATCACGCGTCCAATTTTGGTAGTGACCTCGCGATACGAACGCCCTCCCCATGTCGATCCCCCTCTCACACACACCAAATCCGCAGCAGCTCGACTCCATTCCCTCATACGGCACCGATACGGGCGACCTACACGCCAGGCGGACACGTTACCGCCCATTTCATATGCATCACAAAGTATTCCTCGCCACACAGCTGTGGGCCGATGGTCAACCTCTGCGGGGTGCTAGTACAAGTCGTCAAATCTGTGCTATCGCTAGCGACAGGGCACCCTGCACATTCGTGTTGTGTGGTCCGGTGACTTCCAGATCCGTCCCCGAGGCTAGAAAATACTCGAAAGGTGCAGAGCTGCTGTTGTTCCGCAGCTGGTGACTGCGCGGCAAACGTGTTACGGTGGCTTCCCTCAGACCCCGACGCCATTGTTCGACCTGACTTGGTGGTCTACCTTATCGGTATCTGGCTGTGTTGGAAGTTTGACAAAGCGGCAGGTTTTTTTTTACCACCAATCGTATCTCCCTAGAGAACGGTATTATTATTGATTAAACAGGAATACTAAATGCTGGAAATGCAATTTCCTTGATTGCGTCTGAGTCTTAACTATAACTTGACATCGCAGGAGTGTCCAGATCTCGAAGGCCAAACGACGATGAGGCGACAAGCGACGAGTTTGATGAGCACTGACCGGGTTTCCTTCGTGATCAATATTATCTTGCAATATGTTGCTTGGTTGCACTATATTTTCTTTGTGTTACCAACGATTCGCATCCATATCTTTGCGTTCTGCTTGCAATGTTTGCGAAGTGTAACGTACCGCTTACATCAATGCGGAAATGTTCCTTATTCTTGGTGACATGGTCGGTTCTGAGTGCTAAATGTGATGGGCGTCGCAGGGTAATTAGAACCTTGTCGAACATTCGTCGACATCCTTCGCGAGGAGGCGCGTCAGAGGAAGGGAGACAAGATCGCTTCTAGGTTCGCCAATCCGATGTTATTTCTGGCGTCACTGTGATTCTGTCAGCTCGGGTGCCAGCGTTGCACCGCCACGCGGACTCTTTGACTGGAAGGCAGACAGGCGTCTGTTGTCGGCGTGGCTTTGGTGCCTCCAGTTACAAAGCGAACCCATGTTCGGATTCCCGCACCATCAAAATTTGGTGATGCGTGTACATGGTGGATATGAGGGAGAGAAGGCGACTTGCAGTTTTTTTCTCCGCGATGTGGCGACTGTTATTGCCACCGATATTGGTAGTCGCGTGGCAAGGTCCCATACAGCGCAGCACACCAGCAGATGAATTATACTGGAATGGCAAAATATAATCATGTTTGATGCTGAAAATCAAAAGCTGACTACAATATAAAGTTTCGCGATTGTGTATACTGCGTAAAGCAATCGCCGAAAGGGCTAGCGAGGTCCGATAAAACAACTTTCGCTAGCCGCGATACCGACCATACTCAATTTTTGTCAAGCTGTCGCGATGGAGCACGTCATATTCACTTGAGCTGATTCGTAGACGGAGCGCAAGATATGTGGAGTGGTGGCGTTTGTCCCAACCAACAACATATTTCGCTTTCCATTATGGACAGGAATGGACAGTCAATCTCAGCGTAGTGTTTATTTAGCTGGTCAGCGAGAGTTGAGTTGATGTGAGGGACCATCACTCGTATACAGCTTTTCAAGGCAGTAAAATATTTACTGTGATGTCTCGAGTAAATTTAAATTACTCAGTCAGTCACCAATTTCAAGCGTGCTTGACTTAGCCATACACTTGATCAGAGGGATCACCATGATGGTATATTCTTTGGCCTGACGAGTCGTGACGACCACAAAACATACAATTCCTTATATAATCTGACTTCTGGACTTAGAAAGTGGATTTTCTAACCGTTTTTTATTTCAAAAATTCGCCACTTACGATATGTTCGTTCAGGTCGGAGACCGACGCGAAGTGGCAAGCGTCCTTTCCGTTTTAGATACTTTCGGTGACTGGTGATCCATCCTTGCGATTCGACAACACAGAAGATCCCACGATGTCCGGCTTTACAAGCGATGGGCACGCCCACCTCAACAGTCATTTGGCAATTTCCAACGTATCTCGAAGCAATCAACAGCCACCACCAATCGACAGCCAGCACCAATGATCTCCCCCGAGGTGATGCAGGAGCTGCTGTCTGTGCGACAAGTTCTGCACTACCTGCCGGCAACTCCGTCGACGGAAAAGGGATGGACGCCCCACGAGCAGCAGCTCTTCTGGGTGGCACTCACCATGTACCCGCAGGGTCCGTGGACTGTTATTGCCGAGTACATTGGCACGAAGTCGACACGCCAGGCGATGACTCACGGTCAGAAGTTGCGTCAGAAGCTGAAACGCTGGAACAACCGTCTGCGTCGCAACCCGGCTGCGAGTTCGCTCATGGACGGCGTTACCGTCAACACGAGCGCCGACATCGCCATCACGGCGGACATCACTTTGGGAACGTCGTCACCTTCAGGCTCCATGTCGTCGTTTGCCGCAAGTCAACACCACGACCCCCAACCTGCTTCAGGCTTTACTTTTGAGTCATCCACGATGGAGCTGGACGGAGGACTGATGGTGGACGACGTTAGCATCGTCTCGGACTTCAAGATGGACGGCAAAGATCAGGGCCACCATGCATTCAACGCGAACAGCAACGCGGCAGCACCAACCTTTTCGCTCACTCCGGATCATACGGACCAGAGGCTCTACCCTGCAGCAGCTGAGGCTCTCCCACTTCTATGCCCGAGCAATTCCGTCCCGCATCTGTCGGCTGGCGCCACACACGCTGTCGAGATGATGTGGTCCGAAGAGACGCCCGAGACGTGGTCTGTGACAGAGTTCACAAGTGACGCAGAGATGTTGCCCCAGGACCTTCTCGACGATCTGGCCGGTATGCTCTCCGACGATGACATCAACGAACTGAGCCATCACCACTCGGGCACACATCAACCCACGTGCTAGCTGTTGCTCCATGGGGCGTTCAGCCACTGTCCGTGCGTGCTCAAAAAGCACGACGTCTTCCTTTTGCATGTTTTGCACAGTAGCGTTGCTTCGTTATTTGACTTCTTTGGCATACGTTCTGAAAATCGCAAGTCGCGCCCGCCTCCTTGGGTATTATGTAAAACCAAGGAGAAGTTTCGTAAATAATAAATACAAGGATTTTCGTTGCTCAAGTGCAACCGATTTCATGAGCATTAATCAATCGACCATCATTCGCTTGCTGTTGACTAGCGAAACCACTGGCTGTCGTGGAGCGCTTTCGGTCTCATTGATTTCCGATTAACCATATCCAACCAAATGATCCTAGGCTTTGATAAGGCTTCTTCAAATCCGTGTAGCGGAAATTTGGCACGGAGGATAATCAGTTCACCATCGTAAACTTATGGATCTGCTTGAAGGTGTCAGCAAAGTATCCATTTTGCAGGAAGAGATGGTCATTGAATTGAAGGACCATCACTCGTATTCAGCAATAATGTATTTCCTGCACATAAATGTGCATCCGGAAATGTGCATCTTGCAGGTGGTCGACGTTTTCCTGGCATGAACAGCAGTTTCAAAATATGTTGTGAACCCATTTCTGGCCCTTTGACAGGATATATTTTTTTCACTCTAAGTATAATGTACTCGCGTTTAAGAAAGTGGTGCATCAAGGAGAGGAGAGCTCCACCGAGCAAGCGTTGGCGGAGTTCTGGGCGGTGGGAGTGCGACAACTGAGAGCGTTAGCGAAAAGGCAGCAGCCGAATCCAGCCACCAAAGTACAGCATCCAGTTTATATTAGCAGAAGCAGACGGCCCGTCCCTCACAGGCGGGCCACCCCATAGTCAACCACCGGATCAGCAGACATCGGCGTTGATTTCCTGGCTCGAGAAATGCCAGGATTATAATGTCTAAGTGACAAATAGAATCGCTGATCTCTCTACTCGTGTTTAAGACAATTACGGCGAAATATAATTTTGAACTACCGGTGGTGTTTGGCTGAGCATGCGCGCATATGAAAATGCATTCTGAAACTGTCCAATATTTTGCTTTATGAAATATGTCGAGATCAGTTATGCATGCAGTTCTGGCCCAGCATATTATAGCATGTATGGTGCTACATACATGTACATGACGATATTGTTCACGATGAATCGCCTCGTCAGTCCTGGCGAAGAGAGCACGGCGTTCACGTCTGGACCCCATGCGTTGGTAGAAAAGCACCGCTGTTTCGATCAAAGCACCGCTGTTATTTCAAATTGGAAATGTGAAGAAAGCTCTAGCTATTTTAGTATGAATGGTGCATTCATTAATAGTACTGCGAGTTATATTCAGTTGAAGACCTAAAAAATGATAGGTCCTAGTACGAAACTTAAAGTTTGATGGTTACCTTCGTTTGGTAACGCAGCCAGCGACCGATGACTTGCAAAGAACATCAACCGGATTGCCACTTGTAACGAAGGCTATGCTTGCTACCACTACAAAAAGATGCCATACCTGGACATACTGCTGGAGCATCGAGGCGATTTGGTGGTCGAGTGGAAAATCTATCGGAGTTGTTACAACTATCTAGCACAATTGCACTCTGCTCGTTTCCGCTTCTCTTATCTATTTGGGCGGCTGTCCCTTGGTGCAAAGTGCTGCAAACAGCAATGTAGCCACCACATGCATTCCTGAAGCGGCCTTTTGGTGAGGCGGATGTCCGTTTCTGGGTTCGAAAGCGTGGCACCACTCTATCTTATCCAGGGGCTCACTACCTTGACCAGGTTTCCGCCAAAGAAGCGAAATAAGCGAGTGACGTGTAGTCTGTCGACGGTGCTGCATTCAGTACGCTATTACCAACTCAACGATTTTTCGGTCCAGGCTCAACAGACCAACTTTCGAAAAAGAAGAATCAAATTGGCCAAACGTTTATTGACATTATTGAAAGCACAGAGGGTAGGCCTTGAACAAAATTTAGGCAAGTTGCCAGGTTTTTGTTGGTGCCATGTCTGGCCTCACTGTTGGACTTTGAGGGCTCTGCTATCAATAACATTTCGGTTTTTATCTCGCTTTATCGTTCACAACGGAGAGGTCTGCAGACCGGGGCCAGGCCACAGACGCCACACCCGCCTCTTGCTGCCCAGTAATCAGCTGATCAAGCGGCTCAGCTCGCGGCGCTTCAACCCCCAGCTCGCACATCAGATGCTGGCGCTTCCTCAAGAGCCACTCGGCAAATTGCCGCGCATCGACCACGAACAATGATCTCCAAACAAGTTATAAAAGAGCTGCGCTCAGTGCGACGTGTGCTGCACTATCTGCCTACATCCCCCTCAACCGAAAATGGATGGTCGCGACAGGAGCAGCAGCTCTTCTGGATTGCGCTCGACAGGTTCCCACGGGGACCCTGGACAGTCATTGCCGAGTGCATTCGGACCAAGTCGACGCGCCAGGCAATGACGCACGGCCAGAAGCTACGCCAGAAACTCAAGCGGTGGAACGTGCGCCTACGTCGAAATCCGATTGCAAGCTCGCTCTTGGACGACGGGGCCGTCACCACCAGCGCCAACGTTTCAGTTACCACTGCGATCAGTGTTGGGACTCCGACGGCAAACTCTGACGCTACCCTATTAGCAGAGTTACCGGAACACGTGCTGTTACCTGCGCAAATGATGCGTACTCCAACGCGACGGGATATGAGAGAGTACGAAGGTCAAGATACAGTGTGCCTCGTCACGGAGAGCAAAGAACCTGCATGTCATCACGACAGCTGCTCAAAACCCGCCAGCAAAAACAGTAGCACAAGCGCGACAACACGCGAGCAGTTGAGCATGCTTGCGCCTGGAGGTTCGACGCATAAGCCGGCAGACCTTCAGATCCTCTTCGATCCGCGCACATCGGCTTCCGTCACCGCTGCAACTACTGCGATATCGATGCCAAACATGAGCGAGATAACGAGTGGTGCTTCTTACCATGCATCAGCAGTTCCGTATCCAGTCGGCAGGGACCATCTGTGCGCACAGAGCCTCCTCGATGAGCTGGTGGATGCAGTTTGGGACGATGATCTACGTGAGCGGAGCTGATCAACAGGCGATAGCAATCGCCCACTTGGATCGGGACCATGCATGTGTGTACGTTACTTTCTGAAGTCAGCTAATGGGTTGGATAATACACTATGAAACTGTGGAGCTTTGCGCAGTCAACATTTTAAATCGATCTCAAGGAAACCAAGTCAAATTTTCTCGCTTCAACGCTACATAGAACACCGCCACACGCTTATCGTTGTGCATCTAAACCGTTCTCAGCGCTCAACTATAGCTGACCAGGAAAGCATTGCAAGTTTGTTTTTCTATCGTCAATGGGGAAGGGTATTATGTACGTGTGCATGTACTATCTTGGCAAAATCATTGGCACGACTCGCGAGCTGCCTCCACGAAGTATTTCCCTCCTTTGACAGTTGTGTACCTTCCACCACACTTATGCTTGGTCTCGCCCTGCATACTCGTACCATGTAGACATTGTGAGCAACAGAACCTGGCAGCGTAATAATGCAGACCAGCTTGGGCCTGGATGTGCCAACAAAGTATCTATCCGCTCGCTGAGTCCCCCGCAAATGGACGAGTTGAGGTACCATCACTCACCAGGTGACGCCGAACCAATGCACGAATCCTTGAACGAACATATCCATCTGTCAATTGGCTCAACATCAACATCCAACCGTTTCGTGAAGCCACTTCTGACCACAAAACTTGGATGCCACAAGCAAGCCACAACGTGACTCACAAGCCGAGATTCATTGAGAACGCTTCGTTCTGAACCAACGAATAAATATTTATCCTTATTAGCGATTGACATTGCAAACATGCTCGAGCGTGCAGTTGGAGTTTGCTCCGTGACAGCAGAGGACGTATTCGTTCGACTGCAACGACCCGCACACGGAAACGAGTTCATGGCTGCAGAGGCACGGATACATACCGGTAGATCTCAAGGCGGTCACAGAAAATTGGTCAGGATATTCCCTTTGCCGGCATTTTCGAATACATGTATGGTTATGACGAAGAGGCACTTTCGCTGGTGAGAGATTCGGGCCTGCGTCCATTTTCGGGTTCGCAACACCATCCCACTCTTGCAAAATGCGGTGGAGAAGATCGCTTTTGGGTGGTCGAGGATCCACCTCTTGTTTCTGGTCGAGCACTGCTGGAGAAAGCGTCGTACAGATAACACCCTCACACTTTTCCCACCTTCAACTAATGTATTTCTGAAGGTAGCTTAAGTCGTACGAATTATACTATTTGGCAGTGAAAGAAACCACTTTGGCTCCCAAACCGAGGCGCACCCTTCCCCTGGCTAAGATGATTCTTAAACTCAAAATTACTTTGCCAGGATATAAGCGATAGGGTAGGCAAAGTGCGAGGGTACTATCTGTCCCCTCCTCATTGATTTCGTCGTGCACGCATATGCTTCCTATCAATTGTTGGCTATGACTGGTTGCATTCTCGCGCGCTGCAACTGGAAACTTCTGGCTTCACATCGTTCGGATGGTTTTGTTCATGACCACACATCGCTCGCTGCCACCAATCCGCTATTCCTGTCCCCCCAGAAGACCAGGGTGGACGCATATGGGGGCCACATTCCAAGGAAGGCGAATTGTGTTTTGTTTCGAGTTGGCAAAGCCGTATACCACCAGAAAACTTTAGTGACGGTACTGGTACATGTCATGCCCTCAGAAATGGATTTTTAAAAGTTTGTCGAGATAAATATTTATTTTTTGGATTTTGCTGTCTTGAGCCGACATCCGGAACATGGATGCAAGCACTTTCTTCCATTTTCACCCCACCCCGATGTTACTGTACCGGTCTGGACGGACACGCACGCTTCAGCCGAACGCTTATTCAGCAATTCACCACGGACCGCAGACCCACCGAAGCAATGATCTCGCCCGAGGTGATGCAAGAACTGCTGTCCGTGCGCCAAGTCCTTAACTTCCTGCCCACGTCCCCATCGACTGAGAAGGGGTGGACACGGCACGAGTCGCAGTTGTTCTGGGTGGCGCTCATCAAGTACCCGCAAGGCCCCTGGACGGCCATCGCAGAGTTCATCGGCTCCAAGTCAACGCGCCAGGCAATGACCCACGGCCAGAAACTACGCCAGAAGCTCAAGCGATGGAACAAGCGCCTGCGCCGCAACCCTGCCGTGAGCTCTCTTCTGGACGGTGTGACGGTCACGCCCGATGGCAACGTTGCCATTGGGGCTTCGCAGCTGAGTTGCCATGCTGTGTACACGCAACCTGCAGCGTTGTCAGTCGCCCAATCTCTCTTTGCGTGCATCCCTGGCGACTCGGCAACAATGAAGCAAGAGGAGTTGCGGAACAGCGTTCCTATCGTCCCCGAGCGCGAAATAAGCGGCGCATTCTATGATCAAGTCGAGGCGAATTTCTCCGGGATCGTGAGCGTTATGAACACCAGAAGCGCGCGGATGACTGCATCTGTGGACGTACCGGAGCAAGCACTGCCCACCCTCGCACGCCTCGACCAATATGCAACCGATGCAGCCGTCCCTCAGCTCTATTCTACCTTCTGTGACTCTCGAATGCATCTCCCCGACGCTGGCAACTGCGCCACTGATACGAACCAGGCGATGGTCTGCACGATGCCAGGAAGCGGCGAAGTAGCCTTCGATGGCTTCGCTCGCGTCGCGTGGAGCGAGCCGTCGAAAAGGTCATTCACTGCCTGAGGACCCACTAATGATGCAGCTATGACGACATGGAGCTGCGCTCTGGGCGTGCGTCACTTGATAGGAATTACAGTAGTTCATGTGTAGATTTCGTTACGGCTAATTTCACCACACAAATAGTGGATGTACTAGTACATGTATTGTTGTCTACAATACAATTTGTAGATGTCCTACATATATCGTACCCAGTGGGTGTGCTGGCATCCATTCCATGTTGCATGCGCGCGCGGCATCCTTTGTTTGGGGAGTGTTCGACAGCGAAATGAGCGCGACTGGAGCGGCTGAGTGGTCCAAATCTGAATTCACCAGTTTATGCGAAGAACATTCTGTTTAAGTTTATGAATCTCGGTGATCGACAGCAAGAGGTTTGGAAAATTCCTTTTCCATCAACTTAAACAAGAGACAACGATTCTTGAAGATCTTAGCGCCATCAACCCATTTCTGACCACAAATCAGGGTTTAAGTTCAGAAATGGGTTGAGGAGCTTATGGGACCCTCCAACGTTATTGTAGGCAGCCAGTCGAGCAGAACTGGACACTGAATTAATAATAGTGTTCTGATCCCAAATCATGTGTCTGTTCACGCTCAAGATTTACGGTGTTTTGTAGGGAATTTCGCCCAAACTGGGACTCCATGAAAGAGAAAGAAGTACTCTAAACGTACTCCTGGAATGGGCGTGCTTCGTAAAATGCCATGAATCCTGGTCACTACAACACGGCACATGTTCTTCGATACTGAGTATCGTGGTCGTGGTGTTCGGCTCCGGGGGAATCGATCGCCCCGATGCCATTGCATGCATTCGTTTGATACCGGTGCCAAACAGCGGTCCAGCTACAGGCCAGCGATATTTTCTTCGTTTTACGCAGATCTCGCTTGCTCACTTACGCTACACATTTTGAAGATGCCAAAACGGGACTCGGGACAAGTGTACAGTCGGCAGGAGCGTCAGCTGATTCACTGCGATCGTCAACACGTGGATCTCGAACAGACGAAGAAATGAAACATACATGCATCTGACCCCACGCGTGTAGCTATTGTTTACTCCAATTTGGAGCGGTGATTGGCCGAGGTTGGTGCAGGCTTGCATCCAACTTGCAATTTCTACCAAATATTTTAGCAAACTCCAAATGCGCTTGCCTTGACTGGCAATGTATGTGGTGTTTGAACGGATACTACAACATGCATTATCATCCACTAGTGCAAGTTTCCTTCTTTTTTCATGCAGATAATCCCCGCGAACGAGCGCGAAACGTTGCGAGACCCCCATTCATCACCACTGATGCCACACGATCGCGTCCCTTTTGTTGACAGTGGAACGTGAGGCCAATTGTGGGTTCGCCCATCCACAACCACTCTTGCTGTTGAGTTATGCTCTCGGCTGCCTTTGCTCATGGAGGACGGCATTCGGAGCAGCATGCGGGCGAAATGTGTAGACGTACCAGATCAAAATGGAATCCAAATCATCCTGGTCGTACTGCTCCACGCAGTATCCAGCCAGGCGTGGATAACCAAATTATAATTGTGCATGTATTTCGTTTCGCAGTGGCCTTCTCAAATGTCCGTAGATGAATGCCATCCCATGCAAAATTGAAGGGGGAAAAGTGTGCCACGAGCAACTAATGCACGCTCGCCTATCCGGATGCATGTCGTGTTCTCAAGCGAACCAGCATCAATGGCCAGAAGACGTTTCCTCGGCTATTAATAGCTAAATTCCGCATGTTCATACTTCGGAGACCATCACTCGGACAGAGACTGTGCCTATGTCCCCTACGCTTGACGTTCGTTCACTCGTGGAGAAGTCAAGTCAAGTGGCTTATACTCGAGCGCCTTCCGTTTGCGTTTGCGGACCATGTTCGTCCGTTGAATCCCCCCAATTCAGTCCCAATAAGCGCCATTATCAATGTTTCCACACGGAAAAAATGGATTTTCAAAATTTTCATTAACGTTTCGAGGTCGTTCGCCGATCGGCGACTGGAGCGTTCGTTGTCCTCACTAGAGACATGGATACTTTCTGCCGCTACGCGAGTGAGCCATCCATCAGAAAGGATGTGACGCTCGGCGCCGATCCGACGCACCAAGCCGAGTTACACTCGCGTCCGCTCACCACCTCAACAGTCACTCGGCAATTCGTCACGTAGTACGAACCACCCATCCTGACCCGACTATGATCTCCCCCGAAGTAATGCAAGAGCTCTTGTCCGTGAGGAAAGTGCTGCACTATCTACCAGCGACCCCATCGACCGAGAAGGGGTGGACGCCGCACGAGCAGCAGCTCTTCTGGGTCGCGCTCAACACGTACCCACAGGGTCCCTGGACGGCCATCGCTGAGTACATCGGCACGAAGACCACGCGTCAGGCCATGACGCACGCCCAGAAGCTGCGCCAGAAGTTGAAGCGCTGGAACAAGCGCCTACGCCGCAATCCGACCGTGAGCTCGCTCATGGATGGCGTCACCGTCACGGCCGACAGCGACGTCGCGGTCTCAGCTAACGTCGCTGTCGGCGCTTCCATGCCAAGCGCGACCACCACAGCAAGCGTGATGCCCTGCGGCATGCCGCCGACTGCGTCCTCGCTTCACATGCCGCCGCTGACGTCTCACGCTGGCGAGCGGCTGATGGTGGACGGCGTCAGGATCGTCTCGGATACCGCAACGGAACTAGAGAGCAAAGACCACGAGCAACACGACATGACTTACATGGAAATTGATGGTGCTGTTGCTGGAAGCAGCACGAACACGGGAGCGCCGAGGTATGCGCTCACATCATCACCGGCGGATCAAGCTCAGCACGCGCAGTATCACTACCCAGCGACCGCTGTGGCGCTCCCGCCTCGGTACCCGATGCCAATTACCTTTGGTCCGCGACCATTCCTCCCAGCCCCAGGCATGGATCACGCGATGTTCTTCGCGGCGGCGCCACACGCTGGAGGCGACGAGGCGCAAGCGATCCCGCACGACCTTGTCGACGACCTGGCCAGATCGCTTTGGGAAGAAGACGTCGACGACGACGAGATCACGGAAGAAGAGCTCAAAGAGCTGACGATGGAGACCTCGCGGACGAATAAACCACAGGCAAACTGTGCAAGGCTGTGAAGTGAACACGTGCCATCCAGCCGCAGAAAACCACAAACCAAGAAAGAAGCCAAGCCTCGCGTAGTCCAGAATGTCCGTAAGTAGAAGTTTGCATGTGGTGACTAGATCATTTGTCCCATGCAGCGCATCCATGTCCAGAAATAGAGTATACATCCGAAAATAAAGTAAAAGACATGTTACATGTATTGTCCAAGTTGCAACAGTCGATACAAAAATCTTGAGACCTGAAACTGGTTCTCGTGTACCAGTTTCAATCTATAATCAGACCCTGTATCAAAAGGATCAATTTAGAGTACCAAAAATATACGTAGAGAAGGCGTTTGATCAACATTTGCACATTTAGTAAAAGGCTATCGGTCAAAATATTTGTTTTTGCCCTTTCGAATTATATTGTTTTCCCATTTTAGAAAATAATATTACCATATATATTGACGGTTTTATGGTTTTGAAAAATGGAGCCCTCTTACTGTAAACAAGTAGTTTTGAAACTTGAAACTTGAAGTTAGATAACAAAGAAATAATGGCCAGTTTCGATCAGACAGAGCACTATTCTGACAAGCACCAGTCGATCCTCGAGCTTAACGAGTTTAAATTGTTTGAGCTATATCTGTTTGAAAACAGCTTATCGAAAGTTCACTTTGCATTCTGGGGATTTGCACGGGTTACAATATGTGAAACATATACTTTTTGAAGGAAAACTAACTGGAAATGTCCCTTTTCAAAGTTTAGTCCAGAAAACTAAACCATTTTACAACTTATTCTATATAATAATTAAGCTCAACCCAAGAGGAAAAAAAGTGCGTCTCATCATTTTACAGTCAAGTTTATAATAGGGGCGACATTATTCGCAGTTCGAAGTACTATTGTAAGGGGTGTATTCGGATGTAATCTTGCAACACTCATGCAGCTTCATGTACACACCTACCTGACGGCTGAACTCGGATGTGATCATACAACATTCGTACAACATCACACTATCACGACCGCCGGGGAATCTTACTGGCAAATGAAGAGGTTTTATAGCAACGGCGCCGGACAGCCGGTTGTCAAGGGTCGCTGGACGATCGGTGAAGGAGAGGTGACAGGCAAGCACTTCGAGGAGATCAGGAGCACAAGCGGCCGGGCGACGCTGTGGAGCAACACAGAGAACACGGGGAAGAAGATCGTAGGCACGGAGAGCCCGAAACCAAAGCGAGTGCGGGTCTGAAGCGAGGGATATCTCTTGTATGCTTAGGACTTAAGAGATTCGCAATCAGCTGTGAGTTGCCACTGTGAGAGCAACAAAGAAGAAAACGGAGCCGGATGTCTTTCGGTCGAGTCCAGGAGAGCAAGGAGAGCGAGGGGCAACGCAGAGGAGGAGAACACACAAGCTGCGAATCGTACAAGTGGAGCCAACCAGTTCGGAATATTAGAGATGTCAAGAGGAGAAGCCACTGTCTGGGTTTGGAAGCCGTCGGCGAACAGAAGCCATCCCAGTGCAGGCTTCGCCACGTTGAACGTGGCCGGAAGGAGGAACCCGCAGGTTGTGTCTACGCGTGGACACGGCCAAAAGAGCCAAGGGCGTCTGCCTCAGCCAGCTGCGCCATGCTTCACGGAGGCCTCGAATATGGGGGAAATGAACACGCGTAGACTAGTCGCGGTAAGGAGTGGTAATATATTGCGTGTGACTGTGAGCTTATTGAGGCCCGGAGGACAGATAAGGAGGGCCAGGAGGTGGAGTGCATTGGCTGTTACCGGAGGACGTATGGAGACGGTCGTAGCTGCTTTCCTTTCGGTGTGCCTGCATTGATCTACATATAGACGGCGCCACTCCGATTACCACTGACGCCGAGGAAAGAGATTTCCAACGGAGCCGAAGGATGAGTCAGCTTACTACCTCATCTGAATGTCACAAACTTATATAATAGTATCGCTCATTGACGGGATGGACATATCACTAATGGTTCGACGCGGTTTACTGATTGCTCCAGGCTGCACGATGGAAGTTTCCAGCCCATCAACCTATTTTATTCGCAGCACGAGCGTCAATGCATGTTGAGCAGTTCACCAAGCGAACATCTATAGCCCTGTCAACACGTTGCGCCTCCTCAGGGAACATATCAGTGCATTATATATTACTTGTAACCACGTTAAATATAGTATGTGGTGAACAATATGAAGTCGATGATCGAGAAACTGGTCGTCATCTGAAGGAAATATATGTGAATCATTGTAAAATTTTGGTGGTGGTGGCATATTAAAATAGTGGTGATGGTGATTTTCGAAGTGGTGGCGGTGACAGACTTAGTGAACAAATGTAAATGATTAGTTAGTGGGATTCAGTTGCTTTTCTAGTGGTAACTACATAGTGGCGTTGTCGAATGTGGGACAACTCGGTACAGCCAACCCCCTCGGAAATTATACCCTCATCAGAAGTTATCGATATATAGCGATAATGTTTTGGGCTCCCGGGGTTGCCCCCACAACCCTAACAAATCACTGTGCAAGTAAGCCGCCTACATACGATGACTGTCCTCAGGATCAACTCGTGGTTTCAGCCGAAGACGCAGCACATATGGGGGCTGTAAGTTGTATACAACACTACTTGATTTTTAGGGGCATGGTCGCGTCCCTTAGGTGGCTCGCTTTGCATGTTTGCACATTTCCATTCAATCCTATTCTCAATTCTACCGACTACAACTCAAGTCTCCGTTAGGTAACACGTGGCATCCTTATAACATTAATAATTAAAGAAATTCAGACTTTTAATTATTGAGCGATAGCTTAACTATGACAAACCCTCTTTGAAAAGCATATAGTAGTGCCGAAGGACCTAAATAATTTAGGTAGGGATAGTCCTCTGGCCAACATATATACTTCCATTTGACCAGCGCAAGGGTTGCTGATGCAAATAATTCATTCAGCAATCCTCGTGGGTTTGGGTCCTAATGATGGTCGCTGCCATGCTCACCTTCTCCTTTTACCGCCCTACAGTATTCAATTTACTTGCGTCATATCTAGAGCATGATAGTCCTCTTGGTCGCGAGCTGAGCTAGGTTCAAACTCTCCCGCTTGTTCCTTGACTGTTATCGTGACCTGTGTTGGGATTGGTTGTTGCTGGTGAATGTTTTGTGTCCACTGTACCGAAATACGGCATGTAACAGGGCGTTCCACGTTACAAAAATAGGTTGGAAGTTGCTGGGTGCAACCTGGCAGTCTGTGATTGGACAGATGTCTGAATATGTGAGGGGGTTCGCCAAATAGCTGGCTCCCCCTCAATGGGTGACTCGCAGCTGAATGGGAGCTAGGTTCAGCCTTTGTGAATCGGACTTAATAACAGTCAGAGTCAATTTAGCTTCAAAGGCCGCATGTCTTCAGCCCCGACCTGAAGACCTTTGCTTCCTCAACCCTCGTGCTAGTCAAGGTGACGGCGGCGTCGGCCCCGTTACACGACATGGCTATCAGATTCCAAGTGCAAAGTTGTGTATGACAGTTCATATATTGTGCTTTGCACTGCTTTTGTGTTTGCCTTGCCCCTTTGCTCGAATTATGATAATTCGAGGTCGATTTAACCTTTTCGTGACAGATCGCTGTTGTTTGCAGCGAAAGCTTGGTGTCCCACATTTTCGATTGGACTTGAGCGCTCAAAAGGCAGCAAACTGCTCGTTTGTACAAATCAATCAATAACTTGAGACCAAAAGGTAACATAGATTTGGCGAGAATTTTCTCTGTGTCTAATTGATTGGATAATCAGGATGGTGATAGGATTTGAAGAGTACCTTGAATTGATGGGACGCGGCAATTTTGCAGCGTTTTCTTTTCAAATTGACTAAATTTGTATACTATAATTTAGGTTGGCGGCGCACGAAAGGGTTAATAAAAAGGTCATATAACAAGGGCAGATCGATCGAGTTAGGCAGTTGTAGGTCCTATGCACGGACAAACCTATCACAACAGGAGGCGCATGGCCACCGATCTACGTCAGATTGACAACTCTTGCACAGGAGAACACGCAATTCGGGTCGATATACTTTAATTCCATTTCATCCCAGTTTCACGCCACCATTTATTTGCTGGCGATGCTTGATTTATGGTTTATATTGGAGCGACATTGTGACGGGGCCGTCACAGAGCACAATGCACAGAGGAAGTGCTTAGCGATCTACTATCGCTATGACCGAACTTGGTTCGGTCCTGTTCCTGGCCTAAGGGAACAAAGCTTAACCCCCTGGTTACCGACGTCGTAAGTTGCGACATAGCGGTTTCGTTATGTCGTAAGTTACGACATTGAGAGCGGAGCAATAGAGATTGGCTCGGCATATACTTGTTCAAGTCAACTTAAAAATATATGACCAAAGAGGCATTTGAGAAAAACTAACGGAGGGGACATAGGCCAGACAAAATGAAGATGGGTTAGGAGACACGTGCCAGACACGTGCCAGTAGCCCGTGGTCTCTCATTCGATAATCTGCTGGATGGCGCGCATCCGATCCAGCCAGCGCGGAAAGACCGCCGCCGTTGCCGCGGTTGTCGGCGATATCGACTTCGGACACTTCTGGCGGCAACTGCGGGCGGCGGGGGTGGACATACAAGAAGCCGAGCGGCCTCGCTACAGATGGAAGGTGGTTTTTGAGGCATACGCCAAATGCTTTGATATGTTGTGTGGTTATGGACTGATATGACTTGTGTGGTTGCTGCAGATACGTCAGCCCCGATGGTACTGCGGTTTACGTCGGCGAGCGCGCTCTGGTGGCGCATGCGCTGGCGTCCGGCCTGATGGACGAGATCGGCGACTCTGTGGGCCAGGCGGCCAGCGTAGCGGGAGCGTGGACTACTGGCATGGCGGCGCGGACTACTGGTACGGCGGCGGCTGCCAGCACGGCAGCGAATACTGGCACGGCGATTGGTGCGTCGCAGATCGACACCACTGTCGTACTTTCGCAAGGAACGTTGAACGATCTGTTCGGCTCGTCAAGCGAACCGGAGGAGCTGTCCCAGGCAGCGGTGCCGCGCGCGTTTGGGTTGTCACACCGCGATTTCAATACAGAAGCATCGCAGCGTGAGGTAGCGGTGAACCTGCACCTGCTGTCAGGGGCAAGCGGTCTTGAGAGCGGGGCCGATCGGGAGGACCAAGAATAGAAGCGACCTGATCCGCCAGCTCGAACGCTCCGCCGGCGCACTGTAAAGAAGGACGTCAACTACATCCCAGACGACGAGGGCGAGAAGGATTACGAGAGCATGGATTCGGGCGGCGAGAGTGATGAGGAAGGGAGTGGAGATTACGATGGCGAGGAGGAGCCCAAGCGTGGAGAGGAAGAAGACGAAGACGTGCGGTCAGAATCCGACGCAGAGCTGATGGACGAGGCGTTCATTGCATCGATCATGATCGGGAACTCAGGCATTACGACCCGAGAGGGGAAGCAGCGCGACCAAGCACTGCGGTCGACGGAGTGGACGGCGGCGCTTTCGTCGGACTTAGAGGCGGACGCCGTTGCGTACCCTGGATTGGGCGAAGAGTTAGCTCTGCCCGTGGCCGAGCTACGTGCTCTGGCGTCGTTGCCGCTGCAAACGTTCCTATACTTCATGCCCAAGTCGATGTGGGTCATGATCACCGACGAGACCAACCGGTACTCGCTTCAGCAGCTAGACCGGCGCGCAAAGGGCATACAGGACAGGCAGCGTGGGCGACGGAGCGAGTCGCTCAAGCAGATTCGCCGGCGGCTCAAACTCAAGCAGGAGTACGAGCCACAAGAGATTCTGCACGTGATCGGACTCCTCGTCGCGTGGATGCTGTGCCCCCAGAAGCGCCGCTTTTCCGACCACTGGTCCATGGTCGAGGACGGAGGCATACCAGCCGGCAACTTCGGACGCTTCATGGGGCGCAACAGGTGCCAAGACATCCTCCGCGACATACACTTCGTCGCCAACGAGGCTAAGCGCACGCGCGACAAGCTGTGGAAGCTGCGCCCGGTCGTCGACAGGCTCCAGCAGCGCTTCCTGGACGGATGGTCTCTGCCGGCGGTATTTTCGTTCAACGAGGGCATCCTGCCGTCGACTTCTCGCCGGAACACGACCCGGATGTTCATGCCGGACAAGCCCCATCGCTACGTGTCCAAGATGTCTATGACGTGTGACTTGCGGACGGCATATTGCCACAGGTACTTCGTTTTTTTTGGGTTGTTTTGAAAGTCGTAAGTTACGATGTACTGTGGCTTTTCTGACCTGACATTTCGTATCTTCCTAGATTCGAATTTTATGCTGGCAAGCGCCATGCAGGCGATGCTGGAGATGCCGCATTCGACCACAAGATGGGCGCTGCTGCAGTCGTTCGCAACCTGAATGTGGTATTCGTGGCGAAGGAGCGCTACCAGTGGCATACGGTGGTAATAGACCGCTACAACTCGTCGGTCCTGCTCGCTATCGAGCTGCTCAGCATGGACGTGTACGTGATCGGCACGATCATGCTGAACCGGCTCGGGTACGATGAACGCATCAAGAACAAACGCAAGTCCCGGCCTGCAAGTATTCCAAGGAGCACGTTCACATTCTCCAGGTCGGTCGCCGTCCCCACAATGGTAGCATTCCATTGGTGGGACCGCAAGCCCGTCCACTACTTGTGCACGGGCTCGGCGATGACGGAGTCGAGCATCGGGAAGAACATCAAGCGTGTCGGGCACATCACCGTGCCGTGCCCACGCGCAGTCTCCGACTACCAGCGCTGGATGGGCGGAGTTGATGTGCACGATCAACTCCGCTTGCAGCGGTTCTCTCTACAGACGTCGACGAAGTTAAAAAAATACTACAAGAGCTTGTTCCTCGGCTTGGTCGACATGGCGCTGGTAAACGTCTACCTGTCGCACAAGGAGACCGCGAGGATGCCGGGGACGCCTTGTATGAAACGGGGAGAGTGGTTCGGCGTCCTCCAGAACCAGCTTCTGCAGCTCAAGGCCCAAGACTTCATCGGAGTGGTTGCCACTCCGACGGTTGCAACGCAGAAGCGCAAGAGAACGCAAACCCGCCACATGCACGCGCCTGAGCAGAGTGAAGACAGGGTGACAGTCAGTGGCGTCCAGAAGCGCAGGCAGCGCTCCTGCAAGGTTTGCGCGCTGCTGCGGTTGAGCGTCCAAGAAGTCTTTCACCACGTCGTACTTCTGCGAGCGCTGCTCCGTCGACGACGCCAAGCGTTGGCTCTGCAACAAAATCCGCCGTGAGTACAAGGGTGCCGCGAAGACGTGCTTCGAAATATGGCACGACGACTTCGATGCCGGCGAGGCCATCCCTACCCACCTGGGGAAGCGCGTGGTAATGCGCCGCCCAGGCCAGAAAGCTGGAGCGCGCAAGAAGACCCGCCGCGAGCTCCAGCTTCGCGCGGACGCCAGCGATGACGGAAGTGAGAGCGACAACGAGGAGGACAGCGACGATGCGTGAGTGGCCTGTCACGAGATGAGTGAGGCTGTCGGCAGATCATAAATGCATTTTTGTTGAATGAACGTACCTTCTTTCTTCCGTTTCTGAACTGACTGGATACACTGTGCACCGCTTCCGCTCTTTTTCTATCATGTGATTTGCTCTAGGGTCGTAAATTACGACATAGCCACTGCTTTTGAGATCTAAACGGTGTATAACTTACGACATTGATTTGAAAACCTCTCGAAAGCTAATGTACCTACCCACACGTGGTACTTTTGCCACATACAAAGTCAATGGTACATGAATACGTCGTAAGATACGACATTCGCGTACGTGTTCTGCGGCCATTTTTTCGGGAACCAAGGGGTTAAGGTTTTAAAGCTACAATAAAGACTGAATTGATTTCTTAGTTTTCGGCAGTATTTCACCCTGCAAATAAAATACTCGTAAACTAATTTTGTGCTAAATTTAAATCCATACATAGCAATAAACTACACATCCCATGCGTAGTTTATGCTGGAAGCTCGAACGAGTGGCTCCCAGCCACTCAGGTATACCATGAATCCAGGGGATTCAACGGATTCATGGGATTCAAGGATCCCAAAAGAGTGACACCCGTCACCCTTTATGTCACTAGGCCGATACCGGCTTTACCGTGACTGTGTAAGGGGTACAGATCGTACCCCGTTACATACATATTATTTGCAACGCACAATAGATTAACTGGAACAATATATTCGCAGTTCTAAACGAAGTTTAAACTGTGTTTGTAGGCGCATGGATCAGATCGTTCTTTTCCGCTGTTTTATGCCTTGGCTGACTACCGCTGATTGCCGGGCTTACTAATGATTGGTTATAAGTTTGTGGAGATCAAC